>VZTL01022121.1:0-12113 GCA_013400535.1 Scopus umbretta
AAAAAAAAAAAAAAATCTAACTCAAATCCTCCAGCCTCATTTTCAAAGACCTCCCTATGATTTTCCCTCTGTACCTATGAGACTGTCTTTCCTTCTGTTACTGCAATTTCCCATGACAGTTGTGTGCCACTAGAAAAAAAAAAAAAAATTTGATCAACAGGGTCAGAAAACAGGGAAGCTGTTTCACAGGGCTATGACAGATGTTATGGAGCTCTCGAGCAGACAGAGTCACGAGCAACTAAAACTCAGAGGCATTTGCCTCAGCTTTCCCTCAATGAATTCTCCGTGAATAAACATACACCCACACAAATTTCTATGCTTTCACTCCTGGAAGGGAAATGGGAAAAAAAGGGGAGGGGGACAGGGGGCATTAATATCTGTGGTGCCTACAGAGACTACAGTGGAAGGGATCATAGAAGCCCTACATATTTATGTACATTTTTATATGTGTATATATAGCTACATACATATACACACACATTTAAAAAAAAAAGAAAAAAGAAGACGGCTACCTCCAAGTAGGGGACAGGAGTGTCTGGATTCAGGGGGTACTCCCTCAGTAGACGTTCCTCATCCAGAAACTTCCCAGCCCTGCCATTGAAGGCTGGCTGGAAGAGCCCGTAGTTCAGAACATCCTTCAGGCTGTGGTTCAAAGTGCAGAGGATGCGCTGCTTGGAAACCCACACGGGAACATCTGGATTCAACCGCAGACACTTCTGTGGAGAGACATAGAGGGCAATTAGAGCCAAGCATCATCAAGGTCCTGTACCCCATAGCTGCACCAGGAACAGTCACAGTAAGAACACGAAGAAGGATAAAATGGGAAAGCCACAATCTTTTCCATGTCAGTAGATTACAGGAAGGGGGAAAAAAGAGTTAGAGAAGGATGAGATTTAGCAGATACCCTCTTAACACATTTTATGGGGTTCAGGGCAGACTCAAACACTATACATTATAACATCCTATAAAATATGAGAAGTGTCAAAGAGTATTTTATGGCTTAATAACAGTATAATAGCAAAATTTCACTTAGAAATCCCGATAGGGTGTAAAGTGTCTATTGACTTCTCCATCATAGAATTCATAGGTGTGCAGGCACAGGAGGGATGAACTGCAGCACCCATGAGCCCTGCTAGGAGCTGGAGACATCCAGCAAGATCTTCCCAGCCACGGGAACCTGCCTCGGCCAAAGCTTGCCAAGCCACACAGCCTGGCAACGGTGCTGCACCACCGTCGCCGTATCCCCTCGGCTGCAGTGGCACGGCAGCAGGCTCTTTGCAGCATCTGCTCTTGCGGGCAAAGAACAGGAAGGCAAGAGGATGCCATGCTGGCAGCGCCAGAGGTCAGTCTCATAACAGCCTGTCCCCATCGGCAGCCACTGTCTCCTCTCCCAGGTCCCTGGTTTTGCATTTTGGCCCTCAACCTTTCCTTGTTCCTGTCACTTTGTTTTCCTCCTTGTTTGTTTCTCCTCCCCCTCCACACTTTCTGTGGGAGGAGAAGAGAGCGTTTAGTCTTGTTTCATCATTTCATTTCAAAGCCACAGTCTGTCAGCCCCATTTAATGCTCCTGATTTTTGTGCTGGGAGGCAAAGTGAACAAGCATCCTCCCTGCCTCTGCAGTGCTCCCCCAGTAGCTGCTGCTTTCCCAGGCTGAGTCCTGCTCCACTCGTCACATGGAGGCATGCCACGCTTCTGCCCACCCTTTTTATTCCCCTAGACCACATCATCACCCTTGCAACGGCAGGCTGGAGGTGCATGCCATGTCCAAGGGATAGGTGCAGCACAGATCCACACAGCAGCATAACATGTTTTGTCTGTGAAGGTGTTGAAGAGTTGAAGCCTGAATACAGACATCTATTTGGATTTCCAAACAGACAAGACCAACCGATCCCCACCTTCTCCATGTGCTCAGCAGCACTTCCAGTGGCTGCAGTGGACCTGCGTCAGAGCTCCTGCCACTGCCACACCGTGTCCCCACTGGACCAGGAGAAGGACATTCATCCATTCACCCCAGGCATCAGAAGTAACTGCACATCCTCACTCACCCCTTCAGTCCTACTTCCAACTTCAGAATTTAATCCCAGGGCCTGTTTTGGTCCCTCTTCCCCTAAATAGCAGCTTTTTGGTTCTGTGAATTAAACAGGCACTGTTTTGAAAAAATTAAACAGATTCGCCCAGAGAGAAGCAAATGACCCTGCTGGGCACAGGGCAGGAGCCAGCAGAGCACCCACGCTCTCCTGCACAGTGCCAGCATGCCTGCCTTGTACACCACCTCCTGGAAAAGTCACCATGTGAGACAGAAAGCCACCAGAGCTGATGTTACGCCTCATTTTTCTCATTTTACCAGGCATGGATAACTTGCACTTGGCAGCATGCATTTGTACTGTGAACAGAGGTCAGCGTTATCTATTTCATCGCTGACTGTATTAGCGAGTCAGCACGCTTATCAACTGTGGCTTATCCTACAGCAGGTACCGAGGAAGAGGCAGCCGGTTGCTGGTGTGAGAAATCAGGAGTTCAAAACCTTTGAGAAACACCAGCTCTGCTCTCTTTCAGTCCTCAAAGAGAAGCAGAATACACATCATTCTTTCAGGGACCCTTAACTAAAAAATAATCATAATCTATACCTTCCTGCATGCTTATTTAGCCTCTAGGACTCTTCCTCACTGTCAAATTATACTGTTCAATATTAAAATACGTGGCTAAAGGAAAAAAAAAAAGCACTGACAAGCATGCACACGTGCACTAGTGTAAGCACTGATTGAAGGAAGGTCCCGGCACAAAAACCACTGAATTTTATACCAAACTTTATACTGCAGAGACATACTGTGGCAAGTATTAACACTTCATATTTAAGAGAGAAAACAACTTCCACCCTGCAGTGTGTGTGTCTCTGTCTTTAGCCTGCATCAGAAATAAGAAAATGTCTACTTCAGCTGTGAGGTCACAATGCTGCACAGCCCTTTACGGGCATAATTCAGCTACTTAAATGTCTCTTATGACTCTGCTTCTCTGAATACCATTGCATATATTAATGGATTTCTCATGTCAGAGATCCTGCAACTAAACTTGCTTAGTCCACTCCATGCTGCAGCACTGCCACTCCAGGAGCAATCCAAAAACATGAGACTAATCCCACAAACCCCTGCCAGAAGGGCTGCAAGGGATATCTTTGTGCAGGAGAAAGCTGCTCTGTGCACACGGGGACCAGGCTTGCTTTGCTCCAGGAGCCACAGCAGGGAAGGCTCCTCTGCTTTCCACCTCACAGAGGGCTGCATTGCTCTCCTCTGGCCTCCCGTGCAGCTGGGACAGCCCCAGCAGCTCCCACGTGGCATCGCGTAATCCCGGGCAGAGGAGAGCTTGGCTGACTGAGTTTCAGATGCCGTGCCAGGCAGCGATCCCGTCTCCATCAGGAAGAGGGGCTGAGCTCAGACCGTGTGGGGCACCTGCCACCACCGCATGGAGAGGTCCAGCCAAGAAGCAGCACTTCACAGCAACTCACAGGGGGTGTGAATAACTTCCAGCCCTGAGGGTCTGGACACTCAAGTCAACATTAATTTTAAAAGGAACCAAATTGCCTTGTACGCTCCCAAGCCTGCAGGGGAAGGAAAGGTCTCTGCCCCCTTCCCCTTGACACTCTCCTGAATCAAGCGGCTCAGCACTGTTCCTTGTGTCAGTCCCCGGAAGAGCCAGGAGGGATCCCGGGGAGCCAAAGACGGCACCTCCACAGGGAGCACACCGCAGCAGCACCAGTCCCACGTGCGGGTCAGCACAGCACAGCACCCGCAGAGCCCACCCTGCAGCCGGGGCAGGCCCAGAGCTGTAGGCAGGCTTAGAGGAGGACAGGGTGGGAGCAGCTTTCAGAACAAGCTGCTCAGTCTGGTTTGCAGTTACAAGTAATAATTTATTCCATACAATTATAAGCTCTCATCACAACAATCAAAGCCTTAGGAACAACTCCTGAAAGAAAATGGTACAGCTTCTCAACTTTTAGACAGCACAGATGACTCCTTCCTGAAGGAAGAAAGAGCTCAGAGCTTCAGATTCAATCCTCAGCAATGCACAGGATGACAGACAAGATCTGTTCAAGAGCCACCCTGCAATAATGACAATAAAGAACTTACATTGAACAATCCCTTAAGAGCAAAAAAGCCAAAAATTCTTCATCGAAGAGCACACAAATGAGAAAGAGTTGAAAGGAAATTAAAAGAAGCAGCTGAAAAGGCAATGTGCTTGCAGGCAGCAGGGAGTATATTTCATAATATCACATTAGAAGCTCTGAGTAAATGTATGGCAAAAATGAAAAAACAGCCTCTAAGAGGCCCCTACAGAAAGATGGAGCAGCCAAACCAGCAGAGCAGAGGAATCTATCAAAAGTAACATATTTCCTTTAGAAAATGGGAGTTACCTCTGAATGGGAACAGAAAAAGAGCGCAATCCTGCCATGCTACATGCAAAATAACAATGGTATTGAAGTCATAAAAACTAACAAACGCAGAGGCAGAGGGGACCCTGACAGAAAGCGGGTGAGGGTGACAAGCAGTGGAGGCATGAGAGTCGTCCAAGGAGAAGTCCCGGAGTAACTCCCGTGAGGACTGACTGCAGGATAGGCTCCTCACTGGTCACCATCACAACGGATGCCAATGCAAAACGTCTCACGGACGAGGAATAAAAGCTCCCCAGTAGATGCATGAGCATGGCAAATTTGAGAGTACAACTGCAAGTGGTTCCAATTGCCCAAGCACAGCGCTGGCTGTGCTCTGCACCGCATCGTGCAAACACCCTGGGAGTGGGAGCAGAGCACAGGCAGGAGATGCTGATACCCAGGAGGGGATCCAGGATTCTGCCATGCTCTGGGCCCAAAGGCCTGACCTCTGTCCCAGGAACATGAACAGGATCTGTGACAAACATTTACGTTGCTGAAAAATCTGCTTATTTTCTGCGGAGTCATGCCTCACACCCACAAGGAGAGCCCAGAGGAAACCCACACCTACCAGAATAAGGCTGGCCTGTTTATCAATACGCATGCACGTTTCCAAAAAGGTCCCTTGCTGCCATAAACTAAAGTACCAGAAACAAGAAAGCTCTTTTGGATCCCTAATCGACAAAGAAGATAGTAAACAAAGGTGAAGGTCAACCAGGCAGGTTTCCTGACACCGGAGTTCATCAGCAGAGTCACATGGGGCCCATGCTGGGATCTGGGCTTAAGTGATGTAGAAAGGGCTGCTATGACACTCATGAATTGGCAGCACACCCAGATCTCCTATATCACGTGCAGGTCTGGTGGCACTGTCTTTTCAGGAAACAACAGAAACAGGAAAAAGGTAAAGGGAAAGAAGACAAAGGTGACCCGAGCCAAAGAGCGGTCTGCAGAGGACAAACACACTACGTCTAAACTTGGAGCTGGAGCAGAGCATCCCAGAGGAGCATGCAGTGCTCCACAGCATCGAGCCAGGCGCTTGGACTGAGCAAGCAGCGGCTCCTTGTAACACCAGGGCTGGGACAAAGTTACAGGAACAGATGCTATGTATAAAACAAACAAGCCCAGGTAACTTTTTCACCTTTCCTTAAAAGATTACGTTTGGGTTTCTCCGATTATACATTTTTTTTGTCACACTTACTCATTAAAAGCCTATCCCCTTAAGCAGCAGTTTCAGCAGCAAGCTCTTCCTGCTATCTGCGGCAGATGTTGTTGGTCCCCTACAGCGTGTGAAATCCCGCAGGATCCTTCTGGCCTTGCTCACACACCGGCCAGAGCAGGAATCAGAGCCACAAGACAGCCCTGGCCAGGAATCACCCAGAGCATTCCCACCAGCATCCCCTCCAACCCACCACCAGCACTTCAGGGCAGGGGCTGGGGAGTCAGCAGCAGCCCCCACATGCAGATGACCCTGGCCAGGGACCACGGGACAGGTTGAACATCACCCTCAGCTTGTTTCCCTTCATGACCATGGTCCAGGGAAGGAGCTGGGCTCTGCAGGGACCAGGGCAGAGGAACCACCGCTCTGCATTTTAGTGGAGGAGAGGAGAAATCAGCGCAAACTTTCTGTGCACTGGGTGCTCACAGAAGGCAAACTGGGAGCAGCACAAAGAGCAAGTTGTGTATGCTCACAAAACAATAGGAATTTCTGAGCTTAGATCACCTCCTGAGGAAAGCTCTGGCCCTGCCATCCACTGTGCTAAATGCCACGCTGGGAGAAGCTGCCTCCACCAAAAGGAAACAAGATAAAGAGCAGGAGGGAGGTTCTCAGCAGGAAAGCGCCTGATGCACAAGCCCTTCTTGCAGAGTTACATGCTGTAGATAAAGTATTTTGGCTCTACGCGTTTTCCAGCAAAATGGTTGCTGCTTATGAGTCAGTCTGGAAGGATGTTGCTGACTGTTGTATCATCCCCAGAATCCATTGCCTGAGACAAGAAGCCATCCAGTTACTTCTATTTAAAAAATAAGAGTCCAAGAGGCCCCTTATTACAACTCTTCAGTAGTACTGCCAGTGACAACCAGCCCCATCCTATAGTGCCACCAGTCAGCGCTTTCAGAGGAGCAGCTGTCTCTGATACAAACGCAGCTTGAAATAAATGTTTAAAGAGATTCAACTCCTGATTAACTCTAAGTGACTGGTTCAGGCAAAACCTCCCTCTTACACAGAGCTACAACAGCTTTATTATTAGCCACCTGCATGGAAAGGGCTGCTGAAGAGCAAAATCACCAGCCGATTTCATCCAACTGCTGAACTCTTCATGCAGAAAAGACAGCACAGAGGGACATGCAAAAGTGTTGGACTTTTAAATCAAGCTGACCCCACCAAATTGCCCAAGACAGGTTAAAGAGATGACTATTACCTTCAGAGACCTGGGAATGTTTCAGCTTGGCTCATTACGTCACCACAACCACAGCCACCTGTCTAACTTGTGATCAGCTGGAAAATGAGGACCTGGGAAGCTTTAGCTCTATCTAAGGCTGAAAAAAAGCCACACAGAGCAAAGTTTCTTCTGGAGAAGAGGGAATAAGATCTTCTGTTCATCCAGCATCGAGACTGGGACATGCTAGTTGGATAGACAGGTCCTAATAAGTGCATGCGAAAGAGATACGGAACTCAGTATAAAGGAGCAAATTAAATTAAGTTTGACTAGAGAATGGAAGAAACCAGTGAAAAGAGCAAACTGTAGTTGTCTTTGTAGCACATATTCAACGTGCCCTCTGATTCAGCAAATTCAAAGAGCCAAGAGGGGCCCGTAAGATCATCTCATCTGGGCAATGTATCACTGTCCTGTAAGTTTCAACCAGCAACTCCCATAATGAACTGAATTACTTAAATTTGACTAACAGTTTCCTGAAAAGCACTTGACTTGAGTCTGAAAACATCACGTGATGGAAAACACACTCCCTCCTTGGATAAATTAATAAGCAAACACTCATCCTGAATGAAAAAAAGGTATGTCTTCATTCTAATTTGATTTCCCTTGTTTAAACTTCCAATACAATCAGTATTTCTTGTTATATCTTTCTCTGTGATAGCTCTTTAGTACTCAGTTTCTTGTCACACTGGCAGCCCCCATTTAATGCTGTCACCTCTCAGTCTTGTTTAGGGTGAGCAGAAGAGGCTGATTTCATAAACTATCGGGTATTTTCTCCAGATCTCAAATCATTTCTGTTGCTCTTTTCAGCACCCTCTTTAATGTGAAATACACTTTTTAAAGTGCAGAATCAGAGCCAGAGGCAATATTCCAGCATCTGTGTCCCAGCTGTCATATACAGCTAGAAAATATTGTCCTCACCTCAACTGACTATCCCCTTGCTTCCATCTTCAGGCATCACATTAGCACTTTTCACAAAAGCATGTGGCAGTTTGGGTTCAGTTTACTTTGACCACTCCATTCTTTTCAGACAGCCAAACCCCACATCCGTTCCAGCATACAGCTCCCCGTTCTCTAGATCTGTCATTAGTCCTTAGAAACCTGCAAAACCCTGCATTTGAATGTATTAAAAGATAACTTATTTTGATGGGCCCAGGTCTAATTTGCTCCACATGTGTATAAAAAAAGAATTAGAAGATGAGGATGCAGCCTCTAACAACCCTAAACCAGCAGTTGTTGAAATGGGAGGAGCGTGTGGGGGGGAATGGACTGCAGAAAATGGCCAGACTTTGTGCATTCCCTGAACAGCACGTCCTTTGACCAGTGCTAGAGATGGATACTGGGTCAGACAGAACACTGGGATTTTGTGCTTTTAGTTATGGCACCTATGCTCACATCTTTATTCATAACTCCACTACTGCTTTTAGTTATATGAAAAAATGGTCAGAGGTAATATATATATATATATTTTGACAGTTGGACTAGATGGTCTCAGAGGTCTTTTCCAACCTTAATGATTTTATGATTCTATAATTATTCTATATTTACTTCTGCTTCTGCATTTTTATACTTAGCATATTGCAAAACAGTAATTTCTAACATATCCTAACAACCTAACAACATCAGGTTGTTAATGAAAGAACTCAGGGGTTAATGTGAGTTTAGGTCCTTACGGATCTTTATGATCCATAAGGAACTAAATTTCTTACATTAACCCCCGAGTCCCTTCCTGGTGTTGATGCATTCAGTTTAGCCTATTGCACAGACATTAAAGGAGCTCATGTTTCTCTCTCTAATGGACCTATTTTGCATCAACACTGATCCTTATCCATTTGGGTTTTTATGCTTGTGTTCTTGATTAGGTCCCCCTGAACCTCCTCTCTGGGCTTGACCTGTTACAGATAGCTTTGTGCAGCTGAATAGCTCTACAGCCCAGGGAGGAGAGGGAAAGGTCTCACCCGCACAGACAGCTGATCAGGAGATGTGCCACGGAGGGTAGGCAGGCACAACCAGGCAGTTTTCACAGCAGAGTCCCACAGGATTTGTGCCAGTGCCTGTGCTGCTCATGGATCTGGAATGGTCTGGGAAGGGAAGGAGAACTGTGAGCCAACAACTAAGGTACCTGGCATAGTAAAACTGAGAGAGCTGACTGCAAAACGCAGCAGAAGGACCTCACAGAGCCAAACAGCTGAAGAGTACAGCTGATCAGCCCCATGCAAGTAAAATGCTAACAACGATAGGCTCTGAGCTGGCTATTGCCTGGCTGTGGCCAGCAGTTCTGCAATCCCACCGCAACAATGCTCAGCAGGTATCCGACAGAATAACAGGGACCAAAGGAACATCAAGCATCTCCGCATCACTGCATGAGCCTCTGGTATGCCTGTGTCCTCAAGGCCACCTGCAGTCCCAGCTCCCCTTTCCAAAAGGCCATACCAGAACTGGAAAAGGTGCAGACAAGGGAGAAAAGATCAATAGCCTGGAGTGGCATCCGTGTGAGGCTCAACTAAATAGACAAGACTCTTCAGTCTCGGGAAGAGAAGACTGAGAAGGAATATGACAAAACAAAAAGTGGCACAGAAAAGATAAACAGATATTATCTCCTTGGGAACTGATGCAAACACCACAAGACAAGGTGACCGATAGGACATCTTCATTAGACACACTCGCACTGATCTGCTCAACAGCATGCCATCAGGCTCTGGCAATCGACTCCAAATTGGTCTCCCAGGTACCTTCACTTGCATAGTCATAACCACAAATCAGCACGGTGTGCATCGTTGGGCATTTGGCTTAACCTAGTCACAGCACCCTACCCAGATCTGACTCTAATTGCAGCAATAACTCTTGGGTTATAGTTTACTACCACTCTTTTCTTCAAAGCTACAGCTTCTCCCATCTTACATTAACCTACGCTCCCTCTGCCTCGAGGTCTCAACAACCCAGTCTAATTTTGTCTAATCTAAGGCTGGATCCTTTTTCTTCAGACTTAAGACTCCAAGATTTTGCACATATACCTTGTTTGTTACAATTGCATCATTTCTGTTAAATTACACTAACTCCTACCCACCAGTAATAAAGTCTCATCAAAACAAAACTTGGGAGGGTATTAAGTTAACCTAGTAGAGTCAAAGCAGGACAAAGAATCGGTATTTCCTTACTACCCTGCATGCGTTCACTGTGGAGCTCCACACCAGAAAGTCACAGGCTCATACCAGGGGAAGGGTCCTGGAGAAAGCTGGTCTGGCTCAGGGCAGGCAGCTACTCAGGGCTGTGGCCAGATGAGAGCTGAGGGTCTCCAAGGCCAGAGACCCCACAGCCACTCGGAGCCCCAGTTGGTGTCTCACCTTCCTCTGGTGAAGGGCTTTTCCTGCCACGAGGGAGGACATCCCTGGCCGCAGCTTGTGCCTCTCATCCTGTCATGGCACTCCTGAGGGGAGCCTGGCCCCATCGTCTCTCCCCACCCCATCAGGCAGCTGCAGGCTGCAGTAGGGTCTCCCCTTCGCCTTCTGCTCTCCAGACTGAGCAAACCTCACGCTCAGCCTCTCCCCCGACCTCCTCTGCTCCAGGCCCAACTCTCCCAAGACCCCCATGGGACTCGCCACGCTACTGCAATGTCTGCCCTGCGCTGGTGAGCCCTGCCCGGCCCCAGTATCCTGACGGGTCTTGCCAGCGCTGAGCAGAGGGCAGAAATCCCTGCTCTCATTCCGCTAACTACCCTTGGGCCATCNAGCAATCAGGTTGTTTGGGTACAATTTAACCTTGATAGATCCACGCTGGCTGTTCCAAATCACCTTCTGTCCTTCGTGTGCCTGGCCAGGACTTCCAGGGGGATTTGCTCCACCACCTTCCTAGGGACCCAGGTGAGGCTGACAGGCCACTAGTTCTCCTCAGCGTCCTTTTTCCCCCACCCTTGATGCAAGCACTAAGAGCTGATATGCATTCAAAATATAATACTACAATTTCCTGGAAGAGACATCAGTTGGGTGTTATCCAGTAACCCACCTCCAGCCCAGGGAGCCTCTAAGCCGACTGCTGATTTAGGCTGGAAGGGCTCCCTGGAGAGGCATCACTGTGTGCGTGCCCCTTAACTCACCCCTCCAGGGTTTGTCCTTACCCCTCCAGAAGCAACAGCTCTGCCTGTCACTCCCGATAGGATGCTGCTGGACCCCCGTGGTCTGACCCGGTGTCACTGCACTCACAGCTGCCTGCTTGCTGTGTTCCTCTTCAAATTATTAACACTCTGAACAAAGTTACAAACTCTGTGGTGTTTTCTCTCCTGCCCCTCAGCACCCTGCCAAAATCTTCTGGAGACAGGAATTCATTTGCTCATGCTTTCCCATGCTGATCTCTTTGCCTGACACTCAGTGCATTGCAGCTCTTCTGCTCTCCACATGTAACTTCTACAGCCCTTTCACAAGCCTTTCCATCAAGCTGTTTCTAAGTTTTGATAAATCCCATCAGGCAGCTTTCTTATATCCATTCCCTCTTATTAAAGAATTAAAATAGACTAGGGACACAGAGTCTTCTGAAAATGCAATGGTTAAATCTCACCAGAAATTCTTTGCCAGACAATAAATATTCCTGTGTTCCATTAACGGTATAACTACTATACCACATGTAAGTTCATCGGTCTTTAGGTCTCCACATTGACACTAAGGCTTTTCCTAAAGACTATTTCAACAGCTCCTTCTTGCTAACCTCTTTTCCCTGATATAATAACTGTTTTGAGTGAAAAGAAAATGCACATTATTACTACTTACTCATCTGCTCCATACTTAAAGTTCCTTCAGTAATTACCTTTTTTTTTTTTTAAATCAGTTTGCTTCAGCACTCACCTGCTGATCCATTCTTTTGTGAAACTTCCCCAACACTTTATACAATTCAGTTTGTTTCGTCGTCTCACTTACTACCTCCTTGCGTGGCTCTACCCTGAGCTCCAGATGCTTGAACAGGACGGTACTCCCATGGGCCGAGGTGCGTTGCGCTCAGGCTGGCATGTCCTCACTCGCTGCTGTCACTGTGGCCTCAGATAAGGGTCTGTCATGGCCAGGGGTCCTGGCACCGGCGACCCTGCAGGTGTCCTCACACAACCCCTTTGGCCGAGCTGTGCTGTCAAGGGGCTGCTGCCCCCAGCTGCCTTCCCACCCCCTCGAAACAAAGCATCCCAAGAGCCAGGTGAGCAGTGAGGCTTGCAGCAGTGCCAGCTGGCGAGCCAAAACAGAAGCTCTACTCAGTGGCTTTTAATTAAGAAAAAAAAAA
>VZTL01022124.1:0-38930 GCA_013400535.1 Scopus umbretta
CTGGGGTGACTAGCTCAGCTGTTAATATCTACTAGTTCCTGAAATTTACCATGCCAGTGGTTCACCCAGTTTCTTTATCATAAGGATTGCTCACAATCTTAAGTTTAATAACATTCTCAAATGCATTAGTATGCTAGAAAGTGGAATATGGGAAGCTAAAATATTTTTTTCTTGCCACAGAATTTACAAGACCAGAAGGAGGATGCATGCATGTTTCTGCCATCTACTGTTTTTCTTACTCAAAAAGTGACCTAGTGAGATTTGTACAATTTTTTTACATTTGATATTAACCAATTAAAAGAGCTTGTCAAAACAGTACCTTCCCCACAGAAGTAACAAAAGAAAAATGCCCTATTGACATTTCCAACTGAAATTTGTTATTTAAAAAAATAAAAAAACAAACACCAAAAGGAATGTGTGAAAACTGTCCAAAAGTTCCAGTTCCATAACAAATAATAATAACAATTCAAGGCAAGAATATGCCTTCTATGAAGCAAAAATCCCTCAGATCTTTGTATTAATGTTAGTCTAAAGATATATGGTGCAATTTAATTTCTTTCCTGCCTCATATTAAATTGAAACACCAACTCCCATTATACTTGTGGTTCTTCAGTATAATAAAAAGTTTGAAAATAATGCTGGCCAGGAGGCAACGTTATTAGTGAGGAGATTTACTATCTTCATGTGAAGTATGTATCCAGTACCTGAAGTAAATTGTATATTTGTGATTCACAGGTACTGATAAAATAATATTACTTGAAATAATAAGTAATCATGTTAGACTGAGAAGATGAAATTAGGGATCTTATTGATGCCGGGCTATGACACATATTATACCAAGGTCAAAGGAATATGAAAACTTCTAATTTTATTAACTATTAAAATATTTTCCTCTAACATAAGAAATTGGAGAAAAAGGTGCAGGATTAGTACTGGAATGAGAGATACATAGAGCTCAGCTGAAGTAGCTACATAGCTTATCAAAATGCAAAACTGTACTTCACATCACAAGATGACCATGTTTAGTTAGGATTTCTGTTCTTCCATTTCTACTAGTAGCAACTTACTGCCAATAATAATAAAAAAATGTAAAAATGGTTTGGGTAGAAAAATTTCAAATGGTACCTACCTTGTTTTTCTTACACAAGAAGCAGCACTTTCCCACTGTATTTTTTTCACTCTGAGAGTCTCTTTGCATGCACAATTTAAGTTACTTTTCAGAATCTTGCTGAATCAGGCTTCCCCATGGTTTCTCAAGCTACGTGTCTGAAAATGGAGGCACCTAAAATCGTTCATTCACTCAAAAACTTAGGCTGTCATAGGTATATATTAATTTATATTCTTCTTATAGTGTTTGAGAATGATCACTATTATGTTATATTAATAAGGAAGTTCCTAGTGACTATAATTTGTCAAAAGTGTTTCCATAAAACTTTCAAAACATACAGCTTCAATTTTATTACATTCCCCTGCAGAGTTAGTAGTGAAAACATTTCAAAATTGTAGTATTATCAGAGGCAGAACTAGAAGGCTTTTAGAAATAAACCACTCATTTACCTGTCTAAACAAGATGAAATGAAAAAAATAAACTGTATACCATGACAAGCAATGTAGATTAAAAGAAATTATTTGGCATCTAAAGTGTCATTTAAAACATAGATGAGGAGAGATTTTTAAAAACTACTGTAGAACAGAACTAGTGTGAATTGGCAGACCTCCATTGATTGCATTGGAACTTTGCCTATTACATTAGCTGAGGATCTGAGTTTATATGAGTTTTAACTTCACAGCATCCCTTAAATCACCAGGAATAAGATGCCTTAGTGGCTCAGTAAATCAAGGCAAGATCAAATAATTATTAAAAAATAAATGAGGACTGCTCTTTAGTGCAATACAATTTTATTTTGAATAGCATTTCATACAAATGCATCCCAAGATACTTTACAAGAAAAGCCATAAATAATACAATTATGTGGTTTAATAATAAATAATAGATTAAAAGCTGTTAAGAGTGTTAGAGAAAGAGTTTCATCTTAGGTTTAGAATGGAATGAAGCATTTGTGGGATGAAACAGGGCAAGGATGCTGGCTTAATGATAGAAGAGGAAACACTCAACCCAAAATCTGAATGAAAGGACAAGGGGTTAAAAAAAAAAGGGAATTTTCCTAACTGAAGTCTTATATGCAAGAGAACCTATATTTCTTAACCATCTGGAAAGTAGTACAACTACCAGATTACAGACTGCTCAGGAAATGGAAACATTTTCAGACCTTCTGATCAGAGCCGTTTTGCTTTGCAGAAAGAAGACAGCATAGCCTGGGCAAATTTTATTGTACTGAGCCTTGTGCAGAGCATTATGTGGAGAAGAAAGTTAGTGTCCCAGCTCACCGGTCCCTTCCCCAGGTGAGAGGGCCTTTAAAAGAATGACTGTGGCAATTTGTTTGTTTGGTTTTCTGTTAAAAATATGGGAGGAGGGAGAAAGAGGCACCATGGTGGAGAGAGGGGACCCTATCCTTGAAAGAATAGTTATCTTTGGTACAGAGAGGAAAGGATTTTCCTTTACACTTTTGCTTACTGTTGGCTTCCAGCTTAGCACAATGTTTCTTTCTAGAAGCTTTGCATGCTTCATGTCTCTGCACATGACTAAAAGCTGGTGCTTCAGATACTGAGGGAAGATCCTAGAGGTTAGGCATTACAGCAGCATTGCAGTGATCAAGTCACTACTGTGAATAGCTTTAAGCTAAAAATTGTGTTCTTTATTGCTCATATATTTATCTTTTCTAATGTGTATGTGTCTGTGTTTTAACAAATTATTTTATTACATATATACACAAAGTAATTTTTCAGATCTACTCCTCAACTTTCAAGAGTGGAGGAGGTAAGTAATTAATTGTGCAAGGGTGATGTGCTGCCAGGGACCTCCTAGAAATCGACTGAGAGATGCAATGGTGAAAATGTGGCTAGGAGGGGATGAAGAGAAGGAAGTGAAGGGGTGTTCAGAAGGGACTAGGGATCAGAGGGCCAAAGGGAGACAGCCACAGCAGTGGGAGACACACAACAGTCCCTGGATGAGATGCAAAATTAGCACAGCTGCTCCTACTCTAGTCTAGAGTCTTTTAGTTTTACACCCTGGCCTTACAATAACTGACTATATATCTAACTTATCTGACAATCCAATTTGGGGAACTTTTTGGTAATAAATCCTTTTCCTTCCTCCATATTCCCAAATGCAGTCTATTCTACTGGAAATGGGAATTTTGGGTAGGGGTGTAGAATAGTTTGTTACCCATTCCTATAATGTGTTGCTAAACTTCATAAGAAATTAAGGAGACAAATGGCTGCAGGAAAAAAATGCAAAATTTTTTACTTCTGACAATGATATCAACTGTATTACACTAGGAAAAAAAAAAACCCCTTCTGTAACAAATCGGGCAGTTTTTTACAAAAGAAAGGTAAGGGTTGTTTTTTTTTTTTTTATACCTGGAAAGTCACCAAGGACTGGTGAAAGGTGGTCTTGTTTTAATTTATGGCTTGAAGAAATAGACTCTGTGCTTGGAAATATCTTATGTATCAGGCCAGTTACTGTGCAGGGTCATTGCTTCCTTCCTCCAAGGCAGGCACATTGGGTAAAATAAAGTAGTTTTAAAAATCTTTACATATGGGACTTGGGAAGTCTTCTGAAATAGTGGAAGTAATTAGATAAAAATACTGAAGAAAATTAACCCTTTATGACTAGAATGGAATAAACATTACTCTGTTATACTCAGATTTTGGCAATGTATGCACACATTCACTATACAAGTAATATATACTTTGCATATAGCTATATGCTAAAGATAGATACATGTCAGCTGTCATGCTGAGCTTTTTCATTATAAACATATAATGGTGTCACCAATAGTGTCAAATATGTTGATTCAAAATTGTAAAATAATAAGCATTTTCACTAAAAAATGTATTTGCAGGCATATTGCTATATAAAAACAAACACCTTTTTAGGTAAGAAGATAAAAGAAGGAGAGAACTTTAAAGAAGTATGCATATAAAATTATTATAATAAATTACTGGGTATCTCCAGATCCACTTTCTTCCACAAAAATATTAGTATGGAAGTATTCAAAGGACTGCATGAATCAGATAAGATACCAGTGTATTTTTGGGCTCTCACAAGCTTAAGGATGTCTCTCAGCCCCATGTTGAACAACTTGTACAGCTACTTTACAAATTAAGGTCTTCTGCTGCCCTTCAGAATTCACTTGCCTGCCCTTCAAAATGGTCTTCATGGCACTTCCCGTCTTTTTTATGTATATTTATATTTCAATTCAGATTTGCTTTTTAAATTAAGTTATGCTAATTTATCATTGAACAGTAATTCGGCAGGCCATGACAAAGGATTTTCTTACTACTTATACTCTCCAATGCAAAGTTTGTAATATTAATACCTTCTTGTTATTTGGAATTATTTTTCTTCCTAGAAGTGCCAAAGGCAACAAAAAAGAAAGAGTATACTTTTAATGTTAAAACACTGTACAAAAGGATTTTATATGTAACTACAGTAACAAAAGCTCTTTTCCCTGTAGAAAAGACCTATTTCCCTTACCTGAAAAACATCACTTCCATATACTTGTTATTCCTGCACACTCTAGTGATTAGTTGGGTGGCTGTGAGAGTTATTTGCATCTTTCTTCCCTGCTACAGCATTGTTGCCTGGGGAGAGTTGGAAACCTTGGTTAATATTAATGAAATAATTTGGGACATGGAGCAGTGCACTAACTTCTGCTGTCTGGGCAGTAATATTACTCCTCATTAAAGCTTGTGGAAGTTCATCTCACATTCAATTACAGATGCCTAAAAACTGTTTTCCAGGCAATCTATGCTCCTTAGACAAGAGAAAAGGGGGAGGAAAGGATCTGTGCCCCCCTGGGATTTGCTGCTCTCTTTGCATATAATGCTGCCAACCAGCTGGGAGATATCGCTAAGTGGCTTGTTGGTCAGAGGGATGTCATACTGAGAGATGATGAATGACTCTGGGCTTCTGCTCTAAGATCTAGCAGAAATAATGCAGTAGTCTCAAAGGAATATTGGAAGTTGTATCTGTAACAGCTTCAGAAAAGCAGCCACATTTATACTGTTGTTCTAAATTCTAGACAAGTAAAAGCCGTGCTTTTTTTGTGAGAGCATAACATTTTGTACACTGTTAACCCTTTTGAGTATGCATCTAATGGGGTTGCCTTTGTTCAGTGAGAGTCTGCAGGGGACAGAAGTTCAGGAGGAAGAGAAGCAGCAGACAGGTCATATACAACTTATGCCAGTTGCTTTTTCCTGCCTCAGCTTGTGTTCTATTAGCTTTTTCTGTAATCAATAGAAAAATGCATGATTCATTTATACATACAACAGTTTAGAACCACATCACAAGGCCAATTCTTATGGGTTATAAAAAGAAAAGGCAGCTAATGCAAAATATGAACTATTTCAAAGTTGAATTTGAATTTTGTTTTGGCTGTGGTGCTTTGTTTTTCAAATGCTGTAAAATTTGAAATATTTTTTTCCCCCTAAATATTTTTATTTCAGCTTTGTTGAAGACAACACTTTCTGTCATTTGCTGTCAGATCTTATGATAAAACATTTGTTCACATTATATAAAAGATAATTTTATAGTCTCTTTTGGTACTGGATATATTTGTCAGTTAGAAACCAGAATCTACCTGCCGCTGAAAAAATTAACACATGCAGGGTAGAAAATAATTACCACATATTTTCTGATGTCAGTGCTCTTTCTTTCTTTTCCTTTTTATTAAGAGAAGAAAGAGGATTTAAACTCAATTGCCATGAAAGGAACCTAAAATAACATATGCTAAAACTTGGAAATATTAATTTAAATTCTGGACTGTAATTGATTTTTCTGTCATAACAGGAAATTTGCTATACTGTGGTATAAGTTGGACCACAGAAAAGTTCCCTGAGACAGATGTTTTAGAAGAGAAATTTGAAACTGGAAATTGTCATTACAGGCAATATACTTTACACATACTGTTTCTCTAGCTTAGACTGAATTATCTTCTTTGGAGGACAGTCTTCACTGCTATTAAGTGGAGCATTATTTATACCTGAAATACTGGAAGAATTAAAGAATTTCTTTTGAAGTCTTCTGTATTGCAGATATATCATTAGTGTTAACAGTTGACCTATGCTGTAATTTTTGTTATTTGAAAAAAGGTAATGAATGTTGCTGCCTTCCATATTTCTTTGCTGTCATCTTAATACTATTTAATATTATTTAATGCTTTGTTGTAGCATATAAATATACAGCACATATGTATTTATCGAAGAGCACCTTCAGATGAAGGAGGAACTGTCTTTTCAGAGGGTGTAAACAGCTATAACTCCACTGATCTGCTTGACACCAGAAAAGCATCTGGCTTTCAGCATTAATGACTCTTACTGTCCAGTGTTGTTCACCTTGAAGACTGATGATGCATCTACTACACCTAAAAGGCAAAGATGGAATTGCTTTGCACGGTTCAGTTCCTTTTTTAAGATTTCCCAAATGCTCATCAACTCTGAGGCCTCTCTCATGTACTTTAAGCTTCCTCTGTTGAATCTGATCATGACTTTATTTGCAGGTTTAGCAAACAGGTCAGAGCTACGGCATGCTCAGCATGCTAATGACAACCAGCTCCCTACTCATGTAAACTGGCAAACTGCTCTAGTCTAAGAAAGTGTTTCTACTTTGGTAATAATATTTTTTAATTTAAATAAAAATTTAAAAAGGCTTCTGGATTTTTTTTTTTGTTTTTAGAGTTTTTTTACACTTATACCATTACTTTTGCTTTTAAAGCATACATTTTTAACAGTTCATTTACAGTATGGCCTAACTGCTAATGATACTTAAAAAACCAAATACCTATTAGGTGAAGGTTTGAAAACAATATGCTGAGCACACAGAGTAATGATTTCAATGACATTTTGTGTGGAGGTTTAACAGAGAGGCTGAACACAGACTTTCAATGGCTGGATTGAAATGACATACCATAATGGCTCCAAAGGAGCTGTTACAATCTACCCAGTTGATGATCCATGAACTAAGAAGGATTTACTCAATTTGAAGCCAATACCTTCTAACATGTTAAAAAATAAACAAACAAACTCTCCTATGCTCTGCTGATCCACACAGAAATTTCCCCCTTTACTCACAGGTAGTGCACCTATCTTCTGCTTCGTCCTTGTAGTTCTCTCTACTCTGGCTTCTGAATTGCTTGAAGGACTTAAAATGAGAAAATGTTTTAGTCTGCTTTGATATTACTGTCAATGTTGTTTTCAACTCCTGGAAAGAAGGACAGGCGATTTTCAAATTAATTTATTAACTAGTGATTTTAGAAAAATGAGTTTTCCTACTCAGCTGAACTACAGACATGAGAGCAGCTTTGGACTAATTATCTATTTTACCTAGTAATTTTGCTCCCTGGCTGAAAAAGTGGATTTGCTAAATTCTTTAAACAGCAATTCAGTGAGGAAAAAAACCCGTAAATGTCTTTCAGGTGTAAAGATGAGGTAGTGAAAAGGATCATACATACGTGTAATTAGAACTTGTTGAAAACAATCCTATGGAAAATCCTTAGGAAGCAAATATACTCATTGTAGATGGATAACAATAAGCTTACTTTTCTTCATGATGATTACTCTGTCTTCCTCTTTGTTTTAAAAACATGACATGCTACAAATCTTCTAAAAAAGCTAAGCAGGTATGACATCACTGTATATCATTAAGAGTTCATTGACCTAATAGTAACATCCTCAAAGGATGTCAAGTTTTGTGAAAAACTTTTACCCTGCAGAAGGAATTCCTGTTACCTAAAGGTGAGAGCATGACTAGTCTAGACTAGATGAATATATTTCACTTTGTCAAATGTAGATGTTAAACCTAAAATATGATCATGCCTGGTTTTTTAATATACAAATTAGTGTTTTAACTGTCCAGTACTCCAAATCATTAGTACATTTATAATAGAATGATGCAATGAATTTTAGGTATGAATTCCGCTGTTTGTAATGTAGATTTGGAACACATATGTAAAACATACAGTGTAAAGATCTGTATATGTATATGTGTCCTGGTTTCAGCTTAATTCAGAGTTCATTTTCTTCCTAGTAGCTGGCATAGTGCTGTGTTTTGGATTTAATATGAGAATAATGTTGACAACACATTGATGTTTTAGTTGTTGCTCAGTAGTGCTTACACTGGTCAAGGACTTTTCAGCTTCCCATGCTCTGCCAGGTGCACAAGGAGCTGGGAGGGAGCACATCCAGGACAGCTGACCCAAATTGGCCAAAGGGCTATTCCATACCATATGGCATCATGCTTAGTATATAAACTGAGGGAGCTGGCTGGGGGGCAGCAATCACTGCTCGGGGCCTGGCTGGGCATCAGTCAGCGGGTGGTGAGCAATTGCGTTGTGCATCACTTGTTTTGTATATTCTTCTATCATTATTATTATTATTATTATTATTAATACCTCTTCCTCTGCTGTCCTATTAAACTGTCTTTATCTCAGCCCACAGGTTTTACTTTTTTTTCCCCTGATTCTCTCCCTAGTTCCACNGTAAAGAGTCCAACACCCTTCTCCCCACACCCTCCTTTCAGGAAGTTGTTGAGAGCAACTTTATACTAAATATTGTACTTTACAATAAATATAATAAATAATAAATATTTAATAAATATAATATATACTATATATTTATATATAATATAATAAATAAAAAATAAATATTGTACTTTATAATAAATCTTGTTATACAACAAAACATCCCAATACACAATGTGAACATATACATATTGAAATCCTAAGTAATACTGAGAAATAAATATAATTCAAAATGAGATATTTAAGCTCAGGATGAGCTTTGAGTCTTCAGGTTTAAGTAGATGATCTCTGGAGGTTACTTCAAACCAAAATTGTTTCACTAGTCTATGATTTTACAGTTCATAGGTGCTTGGAGGACAATGAACATATAGGAAATAATAAATGTTTAAGACACAGTACACTAATTAATATACAGAAAAAATTACCAGCTGAGAAATACAGTTATAGAAGAGAGAATGTCAGGATCCTAATATTTCTGGTAATTCTTGTGTTTCAGTTGTAAAAAAATAAAAATGGAGCATATAAGTAGTCGTTAACATTAAAACCCCAACATACGGAGCTGCGGTACACATAGTAATAGTAACAGTCCGTAATTCTTCAGAAATATATTTACTTTCCTTTACTACATCTGAAAACTCCAGCAGTTGTAGATGGAGGTATTACACAGGAAGAACTCAGAGGAGCATAAAAAGTATTCCAACTCATAAGTGCCTGATGTCTGTTTACTAGAATCTGAAGTGAAAATAAACTATTGCTTATTCCCGAACAGGTTGACAGTTTCAATAAAGTGCTTGACTTAAAAAGAATTTCCATCAGCTATGATGTTGGATTTTATATCCATAATACATAAAAAGGGGAAAAGTAAGATCAATGCACTGTAGCTTCTTCAGACCTAAGTCTTTTTTGAGTTCAGATATAAGAGATAGTAAAAGAAAAGAAAATATTTATTAAAAGATATATAAGACCATATGCTGGCATTTTCCCTAGGTAAAGAATCTCTGTTCATTTGGAGTAAAGAGCTGATTATAATATGAATTATTTGTTCTTAAGATTTATTACACTTTTTTCCTAAGTATGTAAAAAATCCACACAAATCCTATATGTTTGTGCTGGTTTTGGCTGGGGTAGTTATTTTCTACATAGTAGCTAGTATGGAGCTATGTGTTGGATTTGTGCTGAAAACAGTGTTGATCATTAGAGATTATTTTGGTTTTGCTGAGCAGTGATTACAGAGTCAAGGCCTTTTCTACATCTCACCCCACCCCACCAATGGGATGGCTGGAGGTGCACAAGAAGTTGGGAGGGGACACAGCTGGGACAGCTGACCCCAACTGACCAAAGGGATATTTCACACCATAGGATGCCACACTCAACCTATAAAGCTGGGGGAAGAAGTGGGGGATGTTTGGAGTGATGATGTTTTGTCTTCCCAAGTAAACATTACATGTGATGGAGCTCTGATTTCCCGGAGATGGCTGAACACCTGCCTGCTGATAGGAAGTAGTGAATGAATTCCCTGTTTTGTTTTGCTTGCATGCACAGCTCTTGCTTTACCTATTAAACTGTCTTTATCTCAAGCCATGAGTTTTCTCTTTTACTCTTCTGATTCTCTCCCCCATCCCACTGGTTGGGAGTGAGCGAGCATCTGTGTAGTGCTTAGTTGCTGGCTGGGGTTAAAGCACAAGAATGCTACTTAAAATCTCAGTAAAAAAAGATCAAATATAATCACACATTTTCAGAAATTAACTAAAATCACACAGCACTAGTGGTAAATTTTAAAAGGACTTACATTTTTTGCAGAGCCCTATTTAGTGAGTTGAATATCATTCTTAGATAATACTTACTTTCATATGTAACTTTCAAAAGTAATATGATAAGTAGATCTGCCTATTGCAATACCTGTATTAGGTTTTACTTTATGAAAACACACACACATACACAGAAACATTCATCCATGCATCCATCCACCCATCATCTGCCTATCTATGAAACAAATTTATTTATCAAGTATCAATCCATCAGAAATGATGATAAGAATGCTGGATTAAACTGAGCAAAAATAGTAGGTACATATTCGCTGCCTTAAATTTATCATTATTCTGTATTGAAAAAAATCCTTTCTCCATCTAAACAATAACAACCATATATAGCAAAGATAACATCAGATGCAAGTTTTCATAAATCCAGTGAGTTCAAATGAATGCTTCTCCTTTGTGAAAGTTTAGCCACTAGACTTGTGAATCTTACTATTCACTCACTTTATGGACTTGATATCTGATTGCTTTATTTCAGTTTTGCAGTACTTCAAATTGTCAGTGTTGAGGATGCAGGATTTCCTCTGTTTCCAGATTGGGCCTTAGGGGTTGAGTACTCATAGGTTTGTTTATTGTTTTGGAGGTTCTGTTATCAAACATCTCAATTTCTTGTGTGATATAGTCTACCTACCCTAAAATACAATGTCAATTTCTAGACTTTTGTTGTGGTTTAACCCCAATTGGCAACTAAGCACCACACAGCCACTCGCTCACCCTCCCCACCCCCGGTTGGATGGGGGAGAGAACCGAAAAAACCTAAAACCCATGGGTTGAGATAAAGGCAGTTTAATGGGATACTAGAGAAAGAGAAAATAATAATAATAGTAATGATAAAAGAATATACAAAACAAGTAATGCACAATGCAGTTGCTCACCACCTGCTGACCGATGCCCAGCCCGCCCCCAAGCAGTGATTGCTGCCCCCCGGCCAACTCCCCCGCTTATATACTGAGCATGACGTCAGGTGATATGGAATAGCCCTGTGGCCAGTTTGGGTCACCTGTCCTGGATGTGCCCCCTCCCAGCTTCTTGTGCCCCTGGTAGAGCATGGGAAGCTGAAAAGTCCTTGACTTAGTATGAACACTGCTGAGCAACAACTAAACCATCCGTGTGCTATCAGCATTGTTCTCATACTAAGTCCAAAAACACAGCACTATGCCAGCTACTAGGAAGAAAATGAACTCTGAATTAATCTGAAACCAGGACAATGTTTTTAAGAACCTCTTGTCATTTCTGTAAAAGAGGTAAAATTTCAGGTCCATCTCTTTTTCTGGTGTCTGATACTAGACTTCTGTGAATTCTTACTGTTTTTGCTTTTTTGAATGAGAGAGTTTTTAGTCCAGCTCTCTCCAATCCTGGTGCCAGTCCTACATATTTACCTTAATTTTATGTGCTTTAGAGCCAAGTAAACACAGGTCAGTGCATTTCTGGTCTGTGGTATTAAGTGTGAATAACTCTTGAGCTGGAGGGAATACAACCAAGACTTTCTATTTCACTTAAATTTTTTCATTCTAACAATTGTGGGGATTTTTAGTACTTTTGCTTGTCAGAAGGTGTCTTCAAGTACTATAGGCAAAAGTAAGGTTATCTTTGTACTTTCCATACGTAGAAGCAGTACAATTACTTTACTGTAGATGTACACGGTTACATAGTGGTATACCGCTGTGTGTAATGTTTCAATAATAGGGATAAGTAAGTGTGACAGCAGCAGCATCAAAATAAGTTTGCCCAGTGAGTTAGGTGCCACACCCTTAGACTTTTCTGGGTCTTTTGCAGAAACTTTGAAAACTCATCAAATCTCTATATTCTATTGTAGAAATCTTGAAGACTTCACAGAGATTTCCTTCCCTTTCTTTCTCATTATGAGGTGAATTTGCTCATGGAATCATAGAATCATTTAGGCTGGAAAAGACCCCTTAAGATCGAGTCCAACCATTAACTTAACCCTGCCAACTCCACGACCAAACTGTGTCCCTAGGCACCATGTCTACACACCCTTTAAATACCTCCAAGGATGGTGACTCAAACACCTTATCTCACTCATGTGCATATAGCATGAACAGTGAGATGTGCTCTTAGGTTAAATCAGTGTAATTTTAATAAACAATGATGAGAATGAAGTACTGAAGCTAGCTGTTGCAGTAGTGAAAAGTCATGAAGTTGCTTTTTACATATGTAGCTTGTTAAATTTTAAGTAAAAATAAATTCAGATTCAAAACTGTCCAAGAGAAGTCTGAGATATGAAATGATATTTTAAAAAGTAGTTAACCTTTAGTACTTACATAGAAAAGGCAGCAAAATAGTAATAATTTT
Organism: Scopus umbretta; assembly: GCA_013400535.1. NCBI lineage: Eukaryota > Metazoa > Chordata > Aves > Pelecaniformes > Scopidae > Scopus > Scopus umbretta. Next base: position 12,770 of record VZTL01022124.1, read on the forward strand.
GTCAAGCATTTTTTCTCTCAAATTATATAATCCCTGAGGTGGAATAAATGCAACATTGCGCTGTAACTTTGTAACTTTTGTAAATTACATAATGGACTTTTTCAAAATGCCTTACATATAAATAACTTAATATTCTTCTGAGCAATTAATGTTCTATATGTATGTGAAACTGTATGTATAGATGATAGTTATATACAGATCCTTTGTGAAAAAAGTGCTATTAAAGATAAAATAGGTGATATTTCATTTATATTTCTGAGTCTAGGTTTGAAAATCCTTATAAGCACTCAGCAGATGCTACTGAGTTTTACAGAAAAGTCTGTAAACATACCAGCATGAACTGCAGTATGTTCTTCAGTTCTGAAAACAAATTAGTGCGTGGCATTTTAATGACTTTTTTCTTTTTATATTTTTTTTTTCTATTTTCATGTAAATGTACACCTTAAGACTTACACAGATTGTGACTTTTTCCATGTATAAACATTTCAATAATGCAGGAATTCCACTACAATAATGTTTAAAATAAGGGTTTTGCTGTTTTGAAAAAAGCAGTATGTTAAAATGATACATCAAACACTGTTCCACAGGAGTCATGACAGAGCAACAGACAGAGGACAAGGTTTATCTTGCAAACTGTTTTCCCAAACTCTTGGGTTTCATAATGCTACTTATGCTATGGTATAGAAATACTTTGGATGCTTTTATAAAGGAATATTCCCATAACAGACTTGTGATCAATGGATGTTTAAGCTGCAGAAAGGATGATACATTAAGATAGACAGGAAAATAAGGAAATAATGCCACTGGCTATATCTGCAATAGTAAGTTGGGATGTGCAGTGGAAGCTGATTTGCCGAGTGAAATATTTGGGCCTGGGTACCTGACACCTGCAGTATACATATGTTCCAGCAGTTCTGCTTATACTGTCTGTGGTCTGGCCACATGGACTGAGCTCCCTTCAGTGTCTGGAGGTGCACTGCTAGGGTATGTAGTTTAATTTAATCTGAAAAGAATCTAGTCCATGTGTTTTAAGACTACTAGGTGATATGGTCTTCCACTCCAGTAAGTGGGGAAGATTTGTAGATTCACTTCAAAAACACTCTCCTCATTTAAAACACGAGGGCAGACGCAAACTCAGTGTGCTATGGATAACATTCAGATTTCTATCTTAAATAATGCATTGTTTTGCCAGGTACAAAAGAATTAGTATGACTCTCTTTGACTACCTAGAAGTGACTCTTCAACATAGCCCAATCAACTTATTTACTTGTTTGATCTTATACTAAAGAAGGTGCTTTATACACTTACTGGTCAGAGCTCTCTATTTCAAGGAAGCATAAGCTGTAGTTTAAAGACCATTCTCATGATAAATAGTAATGAAAATATGAAACTATATTTATAGGTATAGAAGCTCAATGACCTACTTTTATTATGGTCACCTCTGTTTTTTATATGAGGTCATGATAAGTAAAGGCTATCTAAATTGTCCCAGTTTTCTATTTTTTCCCATCTGATTTCATTTTTCCTAAAAGTAATCTATGGTGATTGTCCATGATGTCCATTGCTAGAGCAACAGTTCCTCATGTAACAAGTCTATGTTTTGCACCAGCTTATGTTCAACACTCTTCATACCTGACAGGAACCATTAGCATTTCAGTATGGTGATACAGCTCGGTCTAATCACTCCAGAATTCATGACATGGCCATTCAGCAAGGAAAAGGAAAACTAGACTAAAGAGAGACACAGTGTTCTCCATGCCCTCTATTTTCCTTTTCCTTGTGATTAAGAAGCCCATACACAAGAGGGACACAGGAAAAAAGAGTTAGAAAAATGGTAGAGCTAAGACTTTGATGCCCTTGCTGCTCTGAAGGAGGTTTCCTTAACCAACTCAAAGAAAAGAGCCAAAAGACCAAGCACATAAGTATTTCCTGACTACAGAAGAGGGTTTTAAACCTTTTAAGGTTTAAAGGTATAAGACATCCCATTTTTTGACTTTGAAGATCTGTTCCCTATGCAGCTGATGGATGGGTGACTATTCTGTTGCATGGTGACTTCTAAGATTCTGAAATTTGCTTTTGTTTTTCCACTGCAGGAAAAACAGAAGTCTTTGTTGAGCACAGTATTAGATTAATGTTCAGGACAAAGCCAGGGTGAGTGCTCTTGTCCCCTTGTGTCTGAGGGGTTTTGAATTATTTTGAATTGAGCAGGATAAGAACTTGATCCTCAGCCTTCCATATGTTTGTACCCTAGCCATCGGACATGCGAGTCTTGTTATTTCTCTCTTTCTACTGACATTCTATCTTACCTGTGAAACCTTTACCAGGAAAAAGCACATCTCTGGGAAACACACTAGAGGTATTAAAGTTGCCATTCTTCACAGATGTTCTGGCAAATTCTGATGTTTGCTTCATTAAAGGAAAACAAACACTTTTGGGCACTTTGGGAGCATCTTCTTTGATGTCAACCCAAACACAATGAGAGAAAGCATATGTGGCAGAGAAGAATGGATTAATATTTTTACACACGTGAAATGGCTTTATTTGTCTGTATTAAGCATCTCTTTTGAAGAACATAATGGGTTTCTTCCCATTATGGGCAGTAGGATGGCATGTGAAGTGGTTTAGTTCTGACATAAATCTTTTTTTTCTATGATATACTGTTTTCTTATGTTCTTTCCTTATACGCTGTATTTCCTTTGTGGTATTCAGTGGAAAAGCAAAACCTTCAAATGAAGAAATATCAGTCTTGCCCTTTCATAGAAAATCAATACCCTTTGTGGTTTCTTCTTCTGCTTACTTAGACTTTGTGAAATGTATAATATGCCCCAGAAAGCCCTTCTGGTGTTCATCAATTATTGTTTTACTGCAAGCACAGTAAGAAACTAAAATATACTTTTATTTGACAAATGAAAAAAAGAGAACTTGGACACTTTATTATAGTGCACTTAAAATGTGAATGCTTGAGGGGTTTTATCAGTGTTTCTGGGATTTTTTTCTTTTTCAGAGAAACATACAATAACACAAATCTGTCTATTTAAAGGCTGGTTTCCCCACTAGGTAAAATCACATCTAGTGCAAATGCTTGTTCAGCCAGAATTTGAAATACTAGCAAATGAAATACTAGCAAAATTCTAAACAGGAATATCCTGCTAACAGCCTGAGAGGAATACTGCCTCAGTTAACTTCCACCAGTTAGGGTCATTGTGTTAAATACTCAGTTTCAGAGCTGATTTTTTTTTCTCTGGCAGTTTACTCAATTTATTGCATTCTGAGTTGCAACACCATATGGTAATGAAAAGCTGCTTTAAGATAAGAAAATGAAAAAAAATTGTGACCTTGTATTAAAGCATATCTAGGTTGACCTCAACCAGTGCATAGAAGTATTTCTACAACATTTTAAGATAAAGACAAATAGTATTTTAATATCATTGCTCTCTGACTCATAAAAATCTGAGATTGTTTATTTTATGTGTAAAATGGGACATGACAGTGCTGATACACAAAACAATAACAGTACAGAAAGGCAAATTGGATATTTGTTCTTGTAAAGTATGAGTAAAGGAGTACACTCAAAGGAAATAAAAGACAATAAATACAAAATTTATAAAATAAAACAGGGTTTTGCTTGTTTCTTGTATTTTACAAAATGTCTAAGCAGACTTTGAAAGTCATTAGATCAATTAAAATACTATGAATATCAGCCATTATTTTTTTGTCAGTATTTCTAACAGTATTGAAAATTGTCAGATGAGATAGGATGAATTTCTGACTCAACTCTTCTTGCATTAAAACATTGGAAAAGTAGTAATTTTGCACCATATTGAGAAATTCCTAGTATTTTTAATATGGCTTTTTAAGGTTTAAAATACTATTTTTTCTATCATGAACAGACAACTAGATTAGTTGACTATGGTTCTTCTCTAGTGTATTATTTCTTTTGGTGTTATAAAAATATGTTGTTTTCTTTTTATCGTTAACATTTGATTTCCAGAAAACAACACAAAAGCTTATTGAAATAATTTGAGTGTAGTCTAGAATCAATGGGAATGTAATTAAACTAAATCAAAATTGTTTATTTTCTTTCTTCTCAGTGATAATGTGAGAATTCATTAGATAAAACTGACCTTTCCAAATCCCTGTGATTTCACTAGTGCAATATTCATTGGGAAAACAAAAATCACTATATTCATTAGAGAAACAAAACAGCCAAACAAAAAAGGTCATATTTCTGCTTTTTGTTGTAAAAATTTAAACCCAGAGTAGATCATCCAGATCTATAATGGCATATTTTGTTTCACTTTGTAGAATTTGTAATTATTCTGAAATCAAAACACTGTAATTAATTGGGGAGAATACAAAGAAGAATGTTCAACAGTGTGATTCATATGCCAAGCTTATCAGACATAATTAGTGTGATTTGGCTAACTTTTTCATTGTGGCCAAGTCACACTGAGATACAAAAAACATGTGTTACAATCATGGTATAAATTTTGCAAATTTCAATTAAGAAATTATTTCACACTGTGCTTTTTTTGTCACAGTGATTTCTTAGATGTTCCAGAGGCAGTAGTAATGTCTTATTTACTTCTGGCGATAAAAGCTCTAAACGTGGGGAATGATTTCCCTTTTCTTTGTCTGGGTCTCACAAAAGGCTAATCATGGACATCAGCAAAGCACAGATAAAAGAATAGTTCAGAGAAAAACAGGTTTGGAAGGGAATCTAAGTTGCTATACAGCCCCTCCCCTTATCACAACATAAGATCAATTATAGATACATATTTCTTATCATATATTCTTAAAAGGCTTCATTCATGGAGAGTCATGGCCTCTTCAGGCAATCTATTTTAGTGGTTTTTGGAGTAGTGAGCTCAGCTAGGCTCACAGTTAGTTTTATACACTATGTCTGAAGTACTACTCAGTTGGCGCTATTAAATCCCAAGCGTATCCCACTCTGAAAAGAAGTACTTTGACAGTGAAATATTATTCAGCTGGTTCTTTGGCTACCATAGCTGCAAAAAGCCTCAGAAATCTTTGCATGAGAACTAGAAAAAGAAAGCTTGATCTCAGATACATGTTCAGTTTGTGCTTTCTTAATTTCTACTTTTTGACTGTGACTTCTGTTTCTGTCCTGGTTTCAGCTGGNTAAATTTATTTTATTTTGATTATTAAACTGTCTTTATCTCAACCCACGAGTTTGCTCACTTTTACTCTTCTGATTCTCTCCCCCATCCCACTGGGGCCGGGGGAGTGAGCGAACAGCTGTGTGATGCTTAGTTGCTGGCTAGGGTTAAACCATGATGGTTTCCAATTCTATAATCAAAACCCAAATTCTGTTCTTTCATAAAGCAAAATCTGTTGGTTGTATTTTTTTTTCTAACATTACAAATAGAATAACCCACGCATGAGAAATCTTTATTTAGTTCACCATAATAATGAAACCAAATAAAGTAGGGTTGAAGACAAATCCTTTGGTAATAACAGATTTGAGAATTTGAGATTCAAGTATTCTACAAAGCTGCAGTTTATGTCAAAGGTTGATAGTAACACACACCAGAAAAAGGGAAGGAATCTTTTCTTACAGTCATTGTCCAGTGCCTGTTTGGCAAAGGGCAAGCAATTGTGACAAAATCCATACATTTTCATCTCATTACTTTTGCCTGGTCACAAAATTTATCCCCTCATTTTCATAGATGACATTTCTAAAAGCTATCAAATACATTCTATCATGTAGTTGGTAAGCTATTATTTGAAATATTCATGTTCCTTACTAAACCTTTTTCTATTAAAGAAAAAAAAAAAAGGAAAAAAAGATTTGTATAAAGTCTGTCAAACATTGTTTACACTTAAGAAAAGCCATTTTGGGGGAAGGGGAAGAACACTAAGACACGTCTTAAATCTGAACAAATCATAGTCAATCTCTATCACATAAAAGATTCACTGAACTGTTTTGATTTGACAATGGCCATTGGTGGGTTCATCTGGAGGGAGGGTTATAATCACAGTAACATAAGAGTAGACACATTGTTTTCACTGTGTCTGATAGTGGCTTGTGGTGCTGTTGAAACCTGTGAAATGGGTACAGGAACAATGATAATTCTCACATTACCCATCAACCTATAGATTAGGTTTTTTCTGATGGTGTTTGGATGCAGCATTAGATGATAACTCTTAATTGAGTTTTTGTTGCTGCATCTTAATTCCCTTAAAATAATTTTTATATATGTATTTTTTTCCTTATATTCTGTGGCAATGAGTTTTGTTGTTCAGGATTGTCCTGTGTAAAAAATCACTCCCTTCGTCCCTTTAAAATAAATCTTTTTGAATGTCGCTTATCCCTAAGATATCCTTAGAGAATAAATAGTTATTCCCTGTTCAGTTTTCCTGTCGTGTCCATGATGTGATGAACACCTTACATAAAATACTTTCCAATCTTTTTTTTACAGAACAATGCATCCTAATTTATTTAAACAAAACTTAATCAAAACATTGGTTATCTGTGTAATCTTTCTCTGTACCTCCTTGAGTTTACTTTTGGGATAGAAGGAACAGAACTACATGCAAGATATTGCTATAGAAAGATCTAAAACTGTATAGTGGTGCTTATTGTTTTCTTCTTTTTTTTTTCCTCTTAAAAATCTTAATATTTTGGGTTTGCTACCTTGACTGCTACTGAACACAAAACTGATGATTTCATACAACTCTCCAGGCCATTTTTTTTGAGTTGTGATAAGCTATTTTATTATTTAGCTTTACATTATGTGTCTTTAAGTCTATGTGTCTTAACAGATGCTATTAATGATGTTCACCTGTATATCTGATAAGTCATAGTGATAATATGAAAACAAAACAAGCCCAAACCTCAGATTTGCTATTCAAAGCTACAGGAAAAAGTAATCTCTCAAACTACCCTGAAACCAGGTCTTCTCAAGGAAAGATTATGTATTGTTTTGCAGCTCCCTGAGAGCTAATGGGTAGAAGAGGAAAAATCTAACATTTTGAAGGCAGATGGAGAAAAGCCTTCATCAGCTTAAGCAAACCTGCTTGATTTTCCAACAGGCTGGAATGGTTTCTGCATTCAGTGCAACTGAGGCAGGTTCAGCATCTCGCCCCTTATCTGTTATTTAATGTTGAGCTATGCAGACCTGTGTCTAGTAATGTAAGCATTCTAATACACACAGGCAAGTTTAAGACAGGATAACTGAGTGGCAGTTTAAAGAATTACTTACATCTCGCCTTTGCTTACCTGTTAGTTCTGCCTGGTGTCTGGGACTTGTGCTTGGTGATCTGGATTTAGTAACGGCAAGTCAGGAGATTACTGAGATCATGTGTGCACTTGGGACTGGGACCAGGACAATGTCAGGAGTAAGCAGTGGCCATGGCATTATGGCTGTAGTGTTACCCACAGGTACTTGGTGCTTACTTTTCTAGTGATGTGAATAGCCTGAGGTCATTCTCCAGTCAAAACAGAGGAACTGCTGAGCAGATTTCATATGCCTCAAGGATGTGGAAGCTTTATTTAATGAGAAGAGAAGGATGAAATTTTAACTTCATGATTTCGTTTAAATTTTCTAGACTTACGTGAGCTAGAAGCTAACTCCTACTTTTTAAAGCTAAAATAAAGCAAATTATTAGCAGGCAGAGTTTGGAGGATTGGGAAAGTCTACAAACAGGAGTTTTATAGGTCTCTGCCCAGACTCCAACAACTCCAACATGTCTTGTTGCAATGTATTTAGTCCTACTTTTCATAGGCATTGAATTCTTATTACTGTTAATGAAAATGCTAGATATCAGTTGATGCTGAAAACTTCTGCTATAGGAACAGCTTTACAACAAAGGAAATAGTAGAGGTTTCCAAACTGAGGTACATATGCTACTGTGACACCTATTAGAAGAGTGTTGCCTGGAGGTTAAGGGAAATGATCCTTCTGCTTAGCACTGGTGAGACACATCTGGAATGCTGTGTCCAGTTCTGAGCTTGCCAGTACAAGAAAGGTATGACCAGTGGAGAGACCAAGAGAGTCCAGCAAAGGGCCGCTAAAATATTGAAGAACTGGAGCACCTGACATATGAAGATAGAGATGGGACTATTCTTCCTGGAGAAAAGAGGGCTCAGGGGAATCTTATCTATGTGTATAAATAACTGATGGGAGGAGTAAAGAAGACAGAGATAAACTCTCCTCACAGGTGGCCAGTGAGAGGCACAAGAGGCAATGGGCACAAACTGAAACACAGAAAATTCCACTAAAACATAAGAAAAAGCTTCTTTTCTATGAGTGGCCCAAGATGGAAACAGGTTGTGATAGTGGTGATTGGTTGGTGCTGTAACACATGTTTGCTTGAATATTTTTCAAGGTAATATATGACATAGGTGCTACAAGCAGCACTGACTTTTCAAAAGAAAGGTAAACTAAGACAGTTTAAAATTATGATGAAACACACTGAATTTACCCTGTATGTGAGAAGTGTTGATGAGTGGTTTTACTCTTATAAAGCCATTCAAGTATGAGGTTGCAGAAAAATGTTCCAGTGCAAATTCTGTAAAATTTTAAGGTGATTTGCTGGAATGTTTCCATTTCTGCTTTGGATTTCTGTGTGGCCTGGACAAAATTGCTGAAGAATCCATGCCAAATACATTTTTTTATTTTACTTATAAATATCTAATCAATTTAAAGGAAAGCTAAATTTGTAGTTGTAGACTGCTGCCTTTCTTTGATAAAAGACTTTAGGAGCATTATTTCAAACATAAGATTTTTTTTTCTTTTTTCCCATTTTGGCATTTGGCAATAATTTATTTTTAAATCAACAAAAGGAAATACCTATCAAAATTTATGAACATAGAGTGGACAGCTTAGATAGTTCATGTTTGGATAATTTTGTTTGGGCAGTGTTTCCTCAGAGTGACATTTATAGCCATCAGCACTTAGATTCTACTTTCAAGCCAAACTGAGAGTGTTAGTAATTGGTGTACCATGCTGCTATGTAGTAGTTCGTGAAACAGAGCTGGCAAAAAAACAGCTTTACACTTTCCAGAAAAAATTCTTAAAAAAAAAAAGTTTTTTGTTCTGAATCAGCCCAAAATGAACAAACAAAAAAATTTAGAATTTCCTGTGATCTGGAAGCTTCCCAAGCTCTGCAGCTGCTCAGTGAAATGAGCTCTGAGCTGTGATACTGGCAAGAATGAAAAACCTGTCAAAATGCATGCACTGATTGTAGGATGCACAGTGTTGACTCCCTTCTCATAATTACCTCATTGTATTTCTAGCATGGTACCTTGGCCTTTCTCCTTTTCCATGACTTCACATGCCAGACAGAGTTAGTTGGTGGTTTGTTAATCTGGTAACCAGCTGCTCCTTGCACATGGGTCAAGGGATGGACTAGAAACCAGGGCTCTGTACAACAGCTGGGACAGTGTTTTTCAGGGAAGGGTTTATGCTGAAAAGACCTGTTAGAAGACCTACTATTTGGCTACTCTGTGTATTAAAAGCTCTTTCATCATGTAACCACATGGGACTCTCCAGTTGTGCTACATCATCTGGTACTCTGATTGTTCTCCCGGTACATAACTTGATGCAGCACAGCCTCATGAGCTGAGGAAAGTGAAATTTAATCAGCTGATGAGGTCAGGAAGTTCCCCATTTTGAATTACTCTCATCTGATACACTAAGTTTTGAACCTTGAACCGAACGTGGGGACAGTTTCTGTGGCTGAAGTATTCTCACTGTAATACATCAGGCAATAAATGAATTACTATTTTCTGACAATGAATCATTTTCTGACCAAATTTTATTTTCTTAGAAAACGTATAAATATCTGCACTGCTGAAATGTAAACAGGGTGAAAGGAAAAAGAAGCTAATAGTATCAGCATCACATTCAGGAAGCTGCCAATCCAGAGGAAGCTGCCAGTCCAGAGGAAGAATCAGTGCCGCTCATGGTTTTTGGAACCAGGGGGAAAAGACAAAAAGCATCCATAAGATATCACAATTGCACATTTATAATATGCGTACGTCTTGGTCATCCCATTAAAGTTAATTATATTATTTTATGGTCATTTACTGAAGAAGTGTTTAGGAAGCCATTTTTAGGATGTATTAGTATCAAGAGAAGATGATGACTAGGGGAACTAGAATTTAGGAGCTGTGAACCACAAAACTAGAACCATGACCTAAAAAATACAGTGAACTTATTAATGTAAAAAAAAAAAAAAAATGGAGGAGAAGTCAAGTCTGGCTTCATGAGAAGAGAAGGAGGAGAAGAACACAATGAAACACATCAGATAGACAGCCTAGGGTAGCCTGGGGGTGTGATTTGAATGAAGGGAGAAGAAAATTGAGCTTGATACCAAGGGCAGAGAGGAAGCCGAGAAGGAGCTAAGGGAAAGATAGAACAAAAAATGGCATCAAAGCACATTCCTTTATTCTGTTAAACCTTGCTTTATAGTTTCCTAAAAGTTAGCATCAGTTACAGAGCTGAAAAAGACACAGGAGTTAACTGGCAAATTGAAATTCATGCAGTAATGTTCTTTAAGATTCACAAATTTAATTTCTGTATTTCTCAATGAAGTATGATATATTTTTCTCTTGTATCATACACATTTTTGACACATCAGGTATTCAACATTTATTAATACATCTACCTCAAACTTTTCTGTTCTGATATCACATTTTAAAAAAGATATGCAATAACTAGTCCCATTTCTGATACGTCAGACTGAAACTTTTGCATTTCAAAGTTCAACCTTGCACCTTTAATTTTCTTAATGCTTCTCTTATTGTCCATTCATCATAGTCTTGACAGAAAACTTTGGGTGAAAGTAGTTTGATAATAGACTGACACAATAACTCTACTTAAATATCACTTTTTCCTTTCATGTCAGGTGTGGCCTATGTTTCACAAAATATGGTTAAAATTCAGAAATGTTATTCCAGAAAGATTTATTAAAGCAAACTCTAAGAGTTTTTTTTTGTTGCAAATCTGTGATATACCATGGTGCTCTTAAATAGCATGGGGAAAAAATGCATACCCAAAGAAATCAGTAGTCTTGTCCTGTTGTTCAGCTATCTCACTTAAACACATGTTTCTAACAGGAAATATTTTTTCTCTGGTCTAAAATATTCTATTATCTTCTGAGCACTTGCTTCCAAATCTCTTTCATTCCCTGTTTTTTCTGAGGTAGCAAAAAACCTCTATGAGGTCAGGCCACCTAAAGAGCAGCAACGAGGCATCTGAGAGGGACCCATAATTTATGTGTCAGTTGCAAACAATTTAAAAGTGTCAGACTTGCAGCTCAAATCAGTCCAACAGATACTGGATATCAAGAATAGTCAAACATATATAAGATAGACTTTCAAAAATTATATCTGTGTCATACAAAGCTGTAAAACTGTTTACAGAATCAGAAATAAGATTTTGGCATTGCCATGTGAAGCTTTACAATCTGGAATGTAGAGCCTAATTCCACTTTTTACGGATTCAGTGCATTATAAATATAAGACCCTAGTTAAACTTGCAATTATTAGTTTTATCACCATGCTTTTATAGTTTCCTGATCAAGCATAAAAACAACAGGAGTTTCTTAATTTTGAGTGTAGCTTTGATCCTTGTTTACTGTTTTGGTCTTGGACAAGCCATTAGTCTTTGTGTTGAAGGTACACGGAAAACTGATAGACCCTTCCCACTCGCAGTTCCTGAAGACTTCACTTCTGAAGTGATCATAATGACACAGGCAATCTATCATCACAGTATTTTCCGTATAACCACATTTAATCAGCACTTAAATTTGTCTTTGGTAGATGTGATTAGCTACTAAATAAAGTTCAAATTAATCTAGATAGAAAAAAACCCAAATAAACAAACAAAAAACCAAACAAGAATGCATAGCATTTATCCTTAGGAGTGTTTGTGTGTACCTTCAAGTGCATTACCCATGTTTGGTGCTGCTCATTGCTCTTGTTTTGGAAAGAAATGGCTAAACGTAGGTAAGTTTTTGATGCTTATTATATTTATGAAAAATATATACAAAATCCTGTTTCTTTCTGCAGATTCTACAGATTCTAAGAAGAATCAAACAGCTGGAGATCACTGCTTTGCTCAGATTCCAAGACATGGTCTTTTCTCAGGATACTATTCAGGTCCGCCTGTGTTTGTATGCAGCATTTCTACCCATGTGTGTCTTTTGTGCTTATGTCTTTATTTTTATGAACAGGAACAGTTCCAGCAGAAAGCATTTGGCATTTTGAAGCTAATCACTATTTCCATAAGCTTTTCCCCCTGCTTTTAGCCTCAGTGATGGGCAGTCATTACTCTCACCAGTTTCAATATGATTTAACCCAGTTTCAAGCATCAAAGTAGGAAAAGATTTGTATATATGCAGGTTACTTTGTATGAGGACACATGCAGTTTTGAGAAAACTATTAACAAGAATATGTGATAATGGTCATATATTTAGCAGAACAAGAAGGAATAATGACAAAACAAATTACTGCATTCTTTTTGTCAAAAGAGATATACTGAAACTTACACCGCAGTCAGTTGAAAGAAAAATGGCTTTGCTCTTCATTGGTCTACAGAAATATTGCAAATGCTTCCTGAAAACACAAATTTTCTTGCACACATAAGGAACTGTAGGAAGAGGAAATGCAGAATTCTCTTTCTGAAAATCATCTTTGGGCACTGCTGTAATATAAAATCCTAATAGTCTGCATTTAGAAACAAATTACAAGGGAGGAGCACGGCCAGATATCCGTATAAAGAACAGAGATGCTATATGAAGATCAGTTGGTAAACAGCTGTTAATCAGTTTCTTGTATGGGTACAGTCTAAGCCTATTTCTCAATTCACTCTGTCTTCCAATGAGATACTTTTCTGAAGAGTGTTGAACAACCTTTCCCAAATCAGGTTCTACATTGTTGTATCAATGCATAAAGTAGCAAGAAGTGATAGGAAATAGAATGATCACCTCAGCAGCACGGAAATTCAGAAACATCTGCTCCTTCAGTCTCATGTTTTAGGTGATACAACTTCCAAGTGGAAAGTTTAATTCTAGTGCCTAGCTCTTACATATGTATTATATCAATCCTGAACTTTTTTTTCCTGTAGTACCACCGTCAGCATCTAACAGATGTCTTCTCTGTGGCATTGCTTTCTTCAGTCTTCTTCTTAAATATGAGACAACTGTACATATTAATGACTTCTACCAATGCCATGTTATTTTAATGGGTTATTATCTAGTGACAGAGGTGTTACAGAAGAAGAAACCATTGTGTATGTTCCTCTGTAACATGTAGCATATTTTAATGGAAGCTATGTTCAGTGCAAAGATGACACCTATGTTTACATACTTAAAATCACAATATTAAAGAAAACAAATCTGAAAAAGTATTCAACTCCAAATAATAATAAGAATAATACATTCCAAAATATTTTTGACAAGTTCAGTCTTTAGCTGATATCTTACTCTCTTTTACTTTGTTTGATAATGTACGCATAGTAATAAAATCTGGAAGACCCTAACAGTAGTGACACACTCAGGAAAACCATCATATTGATGCACTCAGAAAACCATGTAGTCTTTATAAATTGAACTTGATCCAGAGCTACACTATAAGTAACTGTTGCCCCTCTGGCCTCAACACTCTGTCCAGTGATGACTACAAGTCAAAGAGCAAGGAATAGCCAGAGGCAGACTCTCAGTTGAGATCCTGCACACTGGAGAACAGAAGTAACTGGAACTTTACTTTCAAACAACTCTAATTAGGAAAAAAAAAAACTATTTTCCTGGTAAAATGGAAAGTACCAACTGCTCTTGATATGATGTCATAAGATCCCTGAATCTTCTTGCTGTACAGGTATAATCATGTGGGATGAACAACACAATACACAGGGACTGTTTATTAATTGTAGCTTACAATCAAAGGATAATTTGGAGAAACCACAGAAGCACTGCCTTTGAGAGGCAGCTAAACAGAACTAATACATTTTCCTATCTAATTTACTTTTGGGACAGTCCAGTATTCACTGAGACATCTCTGATAAGACTCACTTAGAAGCAGTACTGACAGATTTCTTGGTCTTGCTGCTTACTTCTCTTCAGAGAAGTGTCTCAAAGCAGCTTCAGTCCCTGTTCTTGCAACAGCTGAGCTGTTTCCTTTACCAGTGACAGGACTCACCTAAAAATAAGGTCGTTATACAGTGAATTTGGACAGTAAAGTTCTTTCTTGGGGAAAACAATTCACACTCTTGACAATGAGGGAGAACAAAGAAGGACAAAAATGGTCCTACAGGCAAACTCAGTGATTCAGAAGTTGCAGTGAAGGCTGTGACTTCTGTGAGATGGGTACATTTGCCTTTTGGAAAGAGAGTGTGTGTGTGTGTGCGCGGTGGTGTGTGTGTGTGTGTGTGTGTGTGTGGTCCACAGGTATTTAAACATACTCCTTTCCTTTCTGTGTTCGACAATAACAAATGACCTTGTCTCAATGGAACAGAATTTAATAATTTCTGTCTTCCTCGACCTATTCTCTGCCCTACAGATATGCCACATATACAATTCTATAGTTTCATAGTAGACAATACTAGAGGAAAACAGATTAGTTATTCTTTATGCTCAGTCTTTATTGTTCAAATCATTGATAGTAGCTACAGTATTAATTTAACCATTACAGGTTTGACTTTATTTTGACCCACACTCTTAAGCTAATGGTGACAGCTTCTTTTACAATTAAAGTGTGGACAGAATGAGATATATAACATCAGAAGAGATGCAAACATAAGAAAAATAACAGAGCAAAAATAAGAAAAGATGGCAAGATTCTTCAAATTATAATACACAGAGTTAAGAAATGCCTTGAGACATTCTCAACAAACAGCAATAATATTTCAATTTAATTCACATCAGAGCGGGAGACCAAGCCTGAAAGTGGAACATCCACATTTTGTCAGACAAACGCATCTGATATCTTGGCTAAGAACAAAACAAATTTTTCACCATTTAACAGCTGCTGCTAGACACATAGTAGACACAGTATCTTTGGTGTACAGATTTTTTTTTTCTCATAAGTTATCTTTAACCAGAATTTTTCACTTCTCTCAACTTCTTTCCTTTACCAATAATTCTATCCGGATTTCTAGGAACCTAGAAGAGGTAATACTATTGTGTATTTTTGCAGTAGGTGTTTAAGACTGTACAACAACCTTTCTTGTTATTATTATCACATTACATAAAGACCTGAAAAAAATACTAAGCATCTGCATGTTAATTCTGTATAGCCAATGGTAAACTGAACATCTAGAAAAATATTACTTGGACTGAGAGAAAAGCAATATGTGAGCTGTGGTAGGCCATGATCAAGAAGAATTAAAGCTGTCTGTGACTGACTACCCCCACAGAAAAAGGTAAGAGATAAGGTCTTCTTTATGATTCACAAGATAGTACAGAAAATGTGTTCCATTTTACACCCACATTTTCTCTTTTCTGACAGACACAATAAATAATACCCTACCCCCCCAAAAGCCACAATCAAGAAAACGAAAATGAAGTGCAATGGGCTGTGACAAGGTTTTCACAGATGTAACAAAATTATGCTAAAAATGATGTTTAGAAATCTAGAGTTTAATTTATCGTTTCCTATCCTAACACAGGGTTTGAACATATGTGTTGAGGCAGCATTAAGCTTGATATTTGAAGAAGATAAATATCTTGTTTATAGTAGTAGCAAAGCAGCTGTTAGCTAGATAAGAAAATTCTGTTACTGTGGAAGGAATGAGATGCCCTAAAATGATCCTTATAGCAACCAAATTGTTATTTACCAGGTGGACCTTTGCAGTCATAAGTGGCTGTGTCTCTTTACCGTGGTTATTTCCTGTAAAACAAAAACAGAGGACTAAGACCAAAACAGAAACCCTGGCTTTTTATATGGCAGATACTTCTTTACATAAGAAAAATGTTAAGGATAAATCCCTGGCGAGGTTGAATAGGCTGTTATCGGCAGTTGGTCATGGATAAAGCCAGACTAGTGTGAAATGTTTAACTTAAGCCAAAGGAAGATATAAATATAATATAAAAGCATGGGGATTTTTTTTTTCTAAATAATCTGTTTAGGCATTTGTGGAAAGTCTGCAAAAGCCTGTGTTTTAAGATACCTTGGAGACAGTATGTCTAAAACTTAATAAATAAAGCTGTTCACACATTCTTCTACTTAAATGATAGTTTGCTTTAGAATGCAGGTTCTCTTCTTATTTTTTAGGCAAATAATAATAGCTGGAACAGTGATATAAAATGTGGGAGTTCTGGATAGCGTTCGCAAACAAATTAACGATCTAAACAAGACCTGAACATATCTCCCATAACTCTATTAAATTATTTTCCTCAGCCTATTTGATTTTCATAATTTTTTTTTTCTTTTAGCATTGGAAAAATGACAAGGTCTTATGGAATTTTTAGTTGCTACAGCTGATTTTTTTAGCCTTCTCTTTGAATGGAGCTTTCTGAACATAATTCAGTAGATTATTAGTGATTTTTAAAACTCAAAGGGAAGTCTAGAGAACTTCTGCATAAACAAATTTGAACTAAGAATTTTCTGGTTTTCACAGAAATACATTTAAAAGTCTCTGAAGCCTTTACAAAGGATATATTTAATTCAGGCACTAAGTGCTTATTTGAATGTTTAAAAATAGTTTATAAATAAGTTTAAGTATTTTAGTGGTGTACATTTTTCTTAGGCAATATCTTTTATACAGTATTCCATTGACTTTAATAAGTGAGAAATTATTTGAGCTATAATGAACAGTTTATACTTGAGTGTACAAGGGCCCTAGGTATTTATAAATGACAGGTCTACAGAATACCTATGAATGAAAATGACCCCAGGTAACTGAACACTGCTTGTGCTGCAGGTATACACAGAGCCAAAAAAAGAAATGAAACCCATAGAGGACTCTCAACATACTTGACATGAGGTAATTTATGATTACTGCTGGAGTAAAGGAAGTGACACTCAGATTTCCTACAGATTCATTACAGGCTACAGCAGAAGTTGTATCTAAAGCAAGACAATAAATACCTAAAATTAGCTATCTACAGCAATGACAGTATTAGACTGTCTACTAGTTTCATAAGTTTATTTGACACAGAGCATGGTACCATATAAAACAAACCTTGCTTTTCCACTATAAATATTCAGACATACTGATAAATACTCATGACTCATTCATGTGACATCAGATGGATTGTTTTTCAGAGGCTGCATTATATATGTGTGCTCAACCTGTCAGCCTGCTAGGCAGAATCACTACCATGAGAATGATTACATTTTCTTTTTAATAAGTCAGCATTGTAACATTGTCCAAAGGCAGAAAAAAAAAAATACTCTTTTATCCTAAACAATAACCCTGAACAGAATATAGAAACAAGCCTTCCCTTGTAAGCTTCACCTATCTAGATTTCTCTATTCTTTTCCCATTATGATAATTCTTTCATATTTTCTCCTTTTCAGGCTGAACATAGAACTGATTGTCACTCTCACTGAACTCTTTAGTGTGGTTGTGCAGCAGCAGAGATCACAGCCAGTGGTCTCAGTTAAATGATGACTAATGCCCAGATTCAGGCTAGACAACTCAGGTCAGTATGCCAGCAGAAGATCAGCAAGTTGAAAGTCTTTGAGCTTGCAGAGAACTGCAGGGAATTCCCTGAGAGCCAAATAGTTTTATACAACTGGATGAAGGACACAACTGTAATAAGACAATTCAGCCACTGGGGGTTCTACACTTAAATACTTCTTTTCTACACTAAGACACTTTTTTTTTTTCCCCAGAAAAGATTTTTCTTTTTCTGTTTTCATATAAATTCTCTAGTCTTAAGCTTTTCAGTACTGCAAATGTTGGGGCTGCCAGAATCTCAGAATTTTTTCTATATGTGATGTAAGTGCATGATGCAGAATGTGCCATGCATAGAAACATATGGCCTTTCTAATATGAAAGCTGTTGCTGCTTCCTTCAGCATCTTGGAGAGAACTCTCTGTCTGCTGACTACAAGCACAGCTGTTCATATACTGGGCAATGGCCAATGGCTCTGGGGTCCTCCCATCTCTTTCAGGGACCCCAATGCATCCAGTCACCAGATCACTTCCATGCTGGCTTCATTACTCAGGCTCCTTTTTTCAGGCAGTATGACAAGTAGAAAATGAAGGAAAATCAGATCAACCTAACACAATCCCCTTCCTAGTGACCAGGCAGCCACCCATTACAGAGTAGGCACTGAAGAGTTCAAGTCATCTAGTGCTCTCCTTACATTAGACAGGGTTATTTTGATTGTGCTTTTTATTATTAACCTTCCCCCTGACATTTATGCTCTATAAGACTTGCTAATCAGATGTTCATGTTGCTCCAGCTATTACAGATGCCAGGAAGGAGCAAGAGCAGGCAGCTCCTGCAAGGGCAGGTGACCTGGAGGCAGGCAGTGGTGGCAGTACAGAGGCCATGCAGGCTGGACACAGGTGAGCAGCTCTGGCAGTGGTCATTGGGTTCAGCCAAGAGTTCAGAACATCAGGCAGGTCTGTAGAGATGAGGGAGGCCCAAGGCCAAACCAAAAAGTCACAAAGTCACATCTGCAAGTTAGGCTCTGGGTTGGAGACAGGAAAGCATGGGACTGGGCATTGACATACCTGCAGTATTGTTTAAGGCAGGGATCCGGGGCCAGAGCCTGAGATTAAAAGCAGCTCCCAGGTGCAGGGGGGCAGGTCACCACTGTGGGTTCTCATGGCCAGAAAGGAGCATTTTCAAAGTTGGCCCTAAGCCTGAGCAGCAGAACCCTGGGGGCAGCAAGGAATGCACTCAGGTCCTTGAAAATGTCTAACGTTTTCAGGAACTGGATATAAGACAGTATTAAAGCAGATCAGATACAAGTAGGTCAACCACACTTGGCTCTCTTTTCCTAGTGGTACACGTGCCTTGTATTTGGCAGGCCACTGGGCCACAGCCTCCCTGTTTCATTTTTACTCAGCCAACAGCTAAACCCACACTCGTCTTGCTTTCAGACTCACCTTAGAGTCTCCTTTACACATATAGCTGTCACTGGTCATAAGTCACTTCAGGCTCGCGTCAGCCTGCAAAAGTATTGTTTTCTTTTTTCCATGATAAAATGTAAGTCAGTGTGTCCTCAGAAAACAGGAATAGACAGGTAAGTGAAAAGAATGGATGTATGCATGTATGTGCATGTTTGTGGTTGTGTGGGCATGTGTGTATGTGTTGTTTCAATTACTTTATACTGCCTATTAAACTCTTACATCTGAGGAACTGAACTTTCATAACTGTGTAAGCTATGTCGGTACTGCTAAATTATTGTGCTGTCATTACAATCTTTATCACATATGCAATTTTACAAATCATAATGATAGTACTTATTCTTTATTTTGAAATCATTTGGTATGTGTGTTTAAGCTTTTCGGCAGAACTTTCTCTTTTTTTCTTTTTATTTTCAGGAGAGTTAAGAAAATGAAAGTCCTATCTTATAACTGAATTTCTGTACAGAATTCCCAATAGCTGGATAAAAACTCCATGATATTTTGCTCAAGCCCATGGATGTAGAAATATGTGCTGTCTACACTCAGGTTCCTCTGTTCTTCCAGAATGGAGTAAAGGTCCACAGTTATGTGAGGAAACTGGCATATATTTTGTTACCTTTTCTTCAGCTACCAGAATAAGAAGTATACTGCTTTCCTTCTTTGTTTATACCTTGCTTGCTTCTTGGCTCAGATTCCATTGTGCCATTTAAATGAAAAACATACTATCAAAGACACTTAATGCTTATTTATAATTCATGTAAAGGTCATAAACTCTGGATTTTTCTTTGGTTTTTTTTTTTTTTTACTCTGTCAGGTTTGGATGTTTGAAATAATGAGTGGAATATTTGCATAAATAGGGATTATAAAGGAGACTGGATGCACAGATAAATATTGTTTCATAATTAGGTTCAAGCTTCACAGCATAGCCAAATAACTGAGGAAGAATATCATAGAGGAAAATCAGAAGGAAATAACTTATTTTCAATACACACAAGAAGGCACAATCAAATTAACAAAGGAAATTGAAATTATCTCTTTAGATAGAGACAGGATTTCAGAACAGAGGAGAAGTTCAAGAGCATGAATTAGAAAAGATACAAAGGTCCAGAACTGTACCAGTGTTTGTGGGCAGACTGAAGTAGACATAAGACAGAAAAAACAGAATGAATTTTGAGGGTTACTCATTCAAGATGATCTTCTGAGACAAATGTTGGGTACAAGCTGAGAAAGGGAACAGTAAACCTGAGGGAGACTAAATCTGTTCTGTGAGCAGTAAAGAGAGAAACTGGAGCTCAGGAAAAAATCACGTCTTCAACAGTTTTGAGGATTTCCTGAGGACTGAGCAATAGCTATTATTGACACAGTCTTTGCCTTTGTCAAGAATTCTCCCAATATGTAAGTTCTTAAAATGGCCAATTTGAACCATGTATGATGATATTTAATAGGGCCCAAGGCAGTGAGATAAAGTGAACTAAATTATTCTGGATCAGAAATTCTACTACGTTTTTGCACTTAACATCTTTATCTACTCTTTTAGCAATTATAGATCATTTCCATTTTAAAAATAGCCTGTTCCTATACCATTATGCTAATGGTATTTTTTCTTAAAGTACCTGCGATAACATTCGTGGTTTAATCTGTGTTCTTTGTGTAATCTTGTGACCTAAAGTTCTTATAGGAAAAAAGCAATCTATAAGCATACACTTACTAGACCATTTTAATTTAAAGGAGCAAGATCTACTTTATAGAAGAGCATCTGGGCTGAAGTAAGTGTAGCTTTTAACCATAGAGATCCTGAAATATTACAACTCCTAGTAAAAGGCAACTGCACTCTAAATAACATGCTCTATAACTGAAGTCTAGTTATGTATCAGTAGGTAAATGAAGCTTAAAAAGGAATCAGTCAAACAATAAGGGAAAAGAAAAAAAGCTGTGTGCATTGCTTGGAAGAGTAAATTTCTGATGGTAATGGCTTGTATGCTACCTAAGGTCCAAGCTGCCAGGATGAGGAGAACCTGTTGCCTGCTAACCATGCCCAGGGACAGTTTATTTTCCCTAGATGTCTGGCAGAATCTCTAGCAAGTTCAGATTTTAAATTAAATTTTTACTCTGTGTCATCTTTTCTTTACTACTGCTGACATTGGCTAACATGGTACATTAAGAATTCCCATGCCAGCAGCAGGAAATTTTGGACGTAGGGATGAAATCCACAGCACTGTGCTGTCATGTTCAAAACCTAAAAATGCCTCTCAAAAGTATTGCTTTTTGTGAAAGAGTAATTAAATCTAAAAAACTGGCTAAAAGGGAGCCACTGTTACCTTTTATGTTCCTGTGTACACTACAAGTGTCAATTTTAAGTATGTAATACAGTATTACAAACATCTTCCAAGTAGGGGGGAAAAAAAGGTAATACTGTGCAGCTGTGGAGGACTTTATCTGATCTCAGAAACATAAACTTTAGCAGTCATCCAAGGCACAGGAAAAAAAAAGTTTCGATGAAGTTTAGCAGATGCAAGAACAATTTGTCAGGAGACAGGCAATAGGATGTTTAGAGAAGTTACCCATTTTCCTAAGAGCTAAAGTAGGTCAAGACAAAAAAAAAAAATTGTTTGCCTCTTTTATGAAGAAATTTCATGCACAGGTACAGTAGTTACTTACAAAAGAAATAAACTGAACTTGTAGCTAGCAGCTATAAAGATACACAAGTGTAAGCAATCCTTCTTTCCTGTAGCAGCCCTAAAATTCCTTTTGACACTGATTGGACATGGCACCTTGCACAGTAAACAATGCTACAATTACTTATGTTTTCTTGAAAAAACAAACCCAATCCCCCATGGTATTTTTAAGGTAACCCTAGGCCCAGTCTGTTCCACAGTAATAACCATTTTGTGGGGCAGCCTTTGCTCATCAATATTTGAAGGCTGCAGCTGAGGAAACAACCTGATCATGACAATGTAGAGAATTTGGAAAGACTGGGTAAAGAGCAGGAGATATTGATTCCTTTCCTGTCTTGCAGAAGTTTGCAGAAGAAAGAAACATTAAAAAATTTTGTAACCAATGGAAGATACATTTTCTAGGAGATTTTGACATTTTTTGGACAATGCATTAAATATTAGCTTGCCCTTGCTATGTGGCACTTTGAAACAAAAGCATATAATTTCTGCTGCTTTACATAAATTACCTATTAAACTTACACATTTCAGTGCTTACTAAAAGCATCTTTTGATGGTGTGGGAGAAAGTCTTTTTAAACATATGTAGGCTTTAGTCTGTGTTAAGAGCTTAAGTGATGCATCAACTTCATCTGAGCATAATTTTCTTTGAAGCAAAACCTTAAATCCCTGCTGATAGAATCTAAGAGAGAAGTTTAGTCCTTGAGAGTGGTAAGAAAGGCACAAAGGTGAAAAAAAGACATGGAAGAAAATCACAGCATCAAAGATAGAGGGTCTGTCACAAAGGATGAGGGTGAGTAGTTGAAAGAAGTAGTCAAGCACTGAGAATAATCAGAGAAAAGCTGTGAAGTCCAAGAGAAACCCTGGAAGGCAGGGAGCATCAGAGATCGCTTAAGTGTGTCGAACTCCAGGATAATGCTTGCTCGGAGTCCCAGGAAAAAAGATGGGAGTCAATATTTACTCAAGTGATTTGTAGCTTTAGGGAAGATTTATTTTTAAAAAAGTCAGAAATTCAGTTTTCCCTCTGGTGCATCTTCTGGTTTTGGAATTTGGGCCTAAGGGTTGTGCTCAGCTGTCCTATAGGAACTGTTTCAAAGGTGCTTATAAGTTTGCTGAGAGGGTATAGAAACACCATCAGTGATGTCAGGAAATAACACCTCAAGGGTGCTCATCCTGGACACCTGTGCATGCTTGGTGAATAACCTACAATGAGAAGAACTTCCTTTGAGCCCACACAAAAAGCAGTCATAGCAATAAATTGTAGAGCACTCGAGCAGCAATTATATGTCTTCATGCTGCATCTCAGCTATGGCAGACAGTTATGCACACTGCGTGACTTCATCTTCACTATAAAAGAGTAGATACAGCTTTTTCATTTTCCAGGCTTTGTACCTGGGAGGAGTAGGCCCAGGCACTTCCCAGGCAGTTTGCTACCCCTTCCACAGAGGAATGCGCTTTCCCCAGGACAGCACTAAAAAAGTACATCTATGACACCCACCCTTTGTGTGATCCTTAATTTAGAAAAATGGCTTACTCCCCTGGCAAAAATTCAATGTTTTTTTGAGATTGGCATCGCTGTGCTACTCAAATCCTCCTAGGAAGCAGAGGATTCAGCAAAAGATGGCACTAGCTACTCATGGCATGGCTTTCTACCTCCCCTACCTTGAAAGGACAGAATGACTAAAGCCTTTGGCTTTGGTGTTCATAATTCAAAATGAAAGTGTTTAGTGCGATGCATTCAGTTTTCCCTCTGGAAAATGAAACCAGAAGATAATGATAGAATTAACTTAACTTTATTTATTGACTAGTAAGGAAACTGTTTACAAAGGCTCTTCTAATGCTTTCCTTCATAAATTTTCTGAAAAAAGTATTTACTGTAAATGAATCATATGTTCCTACAGCTTATCTTGCAACAAACCATTTCTAGCATTAATTTCAAACTTTTTGAATGTTGTTAATAAACATGTATTCTAGCAGAAATATTTTGTTCAATCATACTCATTTAGTCACTTACTGTTTTTATTCTATTAAGTGCAGGCTGTGGCAATATTATATCAGCCCATATGTTTGTATATTTTTTCCTTCTGTTTCATTCTCCACTTTATAGAACTGTATGCTCTTTGAACTGAATTTCCTTATGCCTTTCTGCAACAATTATCATGACTGAAAATTCTGACTTTGAACTTTGAAAAACTTAACTATAACTAAGGAATATTTACAAAAAGCAAAGAAGGAAATAAAATCAGTCTTGCAACATGCTTTATGATATGTTAATTGCTGACAACTGAAGATTAGTCTGCCCCACTTATTTTCTGAACCTGTTCCTACTTGTGTAGCAAAATTGTTCTCCCCTTGTCTATTAGAGAAAATAGAATTGCCCTCTAGGGCCCCGGTCTTGCAGACAGCTATGTCATCCACTAACAGTTCCATTAGCTTCATTGAAACTACCTGCGTGAACCGACTTGGGTATGCAAGTGACTGGGAAATTGAAAGCTTTGTTGTTATACAATGTCTGGATGATTTTCTGTCTAGATTTTTCTTCTCTCCAGACTATCACCCATTATTGGATCATGCAGCTACTTAAAAAAATGGTTTACATTACTCATTCTCCAGTATGTATAATTTGATGTTGATATTGCTCATAATTTATCATACAGTTAAATTTAGTTCTTTGCAGATAGCTGCAGCCATTCTAGAAATGCGAATTATTAAAAGCTGAGTTTTATTTAAAAACAAATAAGAAATACTTTCTTGTCCTCCTGGATACAGAGAAAATCAGAAAAACATGAAGATAAATATCACAGGACAATTAAAAGGATTTGAAAGTTGTTGTTATCATTTAGTCTTGTGTTTTAAGCCAATCTTTTTATATTCAAAAATTTGTCTTACGGTTTCTTGAAATTTGAAGGCTGATGGAAGGACCTGGACAGTCCTCCAAGATGGAAGGCTTGAGGAGTGGGCCCATATGAACTTCACGAGGTTCCACAAAGCTAAGTGCAAAGTCCTGCACCTACGTTGGGGCAATCCCCAATATCAGTACAGACTAGGGGATGAATGGATTGAGAGCAGCCCTGTGGAGAAGGACTTGGGGACACTGGTAGATGAAAAATTGGACATGAGCCAGCAATGTGTGTTTGCAGCCCAGAAAACTAATCATATCCTGCGCTACATCAAAAGAAGCATGGCCAGGAAGTAAAGGGAGTTGATTCTTCCCCTCTGCTCTGCTCTTGTGAGACCCCACCTGGAGTACTGCGTCCTGATGGGGAGTCCCTGATACAAGAAATACATGGACCTGTTGGAGCAGGTTTGGAGGAGGGCCATAAAAATGATCAGAGGGATGGAACACCTCTCCTGTGAAGGAAGGCTGAGAGATTTGGGGTTGTTCAGCCTGGAGAAGAGANGAGAGATTTGGGGTTGTTCAGCCTGGAGAAGAGAAAGTTCTGGGGACACCTTATTGCAGCTTTTCAGTACTTAAAGAGGCTTATAAGAAAGACTGAGAAAGATTTTTTACCAAGGACAAGGGGCAGTGGTTTCAAACTGAAGGAAGGCATATTTAGATTGGACATCTAAACATTAGGACATCAGGAAGAAATCTTTTTCAACAGAGGTGGTGAGATACTGGAACAGGTTTACCAGGGATGTTGTAGATGTCCTATCATTCAAAGTGTTCAATGTCAGGTTGAATAGGGCTTTGAGCAACCTGATCTAACGAAAGATGTCCCTCTCCAGGGCAAAGGGGTCAGACTAGATGACCTTTGAAGATCCCTTCTAACCCAAATTGTTCAATGATTCTATCATAGTGCACTGAAATTATTTTATATCGTTTATTATTTTCATTAAGTATTACTCAGGGCTTCCAAGAAGCTTGCTGTCTAAGGAGCACCACAAGTAGCTGTAATAAAATAGTTCAAAATCAATTTTTTAAACTATTTTTGAAACAAAAATAATCTACTTAAGTATTTACTGTTCTCAAACATATTTAAATTCCTTCATAGGAGAACCATTTTCCTTATTCTTCCATCTACTCTGGTTCCATCCTGCATACTGATAGAGCACATGACCTCCTTTTGAAGGTTTTCCTGAATGTGTCCTGTATCTACCATGCAGAGATCAGCAGCATGCTGCTGTAGAAAGCTGCAGCTAGGAGCAGCTAGTAGAATCAGGGAAAGCAACATGTTGCACCAGGAAAGGAAGGATGGTATCATATTTTAAACTGATTCCTGAAAGCACTATTTGATCTAGGTATGTAGAAACTGCAGTCCTTTTTGATCAAGGTAGGACATACTCATCTGACCAAACGCAGAAATTTCTTTGTATGAACTAGTCACACAATGCTCTCATTATGGTCAATCGAGAGAATCTGTAGAAAAAAATCAAAGGAAAAAGCATCTTATTCAAAAGCAGAGATTAAAGTATTTTATCATAGAATCATAGAA
>VZTL01022125.1:0-13815 GCA_013400535.1 Scopus umbretta
CTTTATCTCAACCCACTGGCTTTACTTTCTTTTTTTCTCAATTCTCCTCACCATCCCACCGGGGGGGAGCGAGGAGGGTGAGTGAGCGGCTGTGTGATGCTTAGTTGCTGACTGGGGTTAAACCAAGACACAAGCAATAAAGCGGACAAAGGGAGTGGCATCTCAGTTTTGGAGGAGATACTGGTCAGTGATTTACAGAGTTTGAAAACAGATTTCCACCAGCTGTATGCATGATGTACAGTAACTAATGTTCAGCAGAGGGGGCGGGGTGGTGGGGGGAGGATAAAAAGAAGAAAAAGAGCTGTGAAGCAGCTGGAAGCAAAGATGGATTTCCCTGGATTATAAAGGCATTGCCTAAGGATGAGGGGGTGCAATCAGGAAGGCCAAAGTTGGAGCTGAAACTGGAAAGAGATGTGAAGGACAATATGAGATGTTTCTGTACGTACATCAGGGGGGAAAAAAAAGAAGAAAAAAAAAAAAAAGACCAGGGAAAATGTTGGTCCACTGCTGAAAGTGATAAGGACATGGGAAAGTGACAAGGGACATGGGAAAGCTTGAGGTACTTTATGACTGCTTTGTATGATCTGCCTTCATGCCTTGCAGCTCTCCTAGCCCGGTAGTAGAGTTTGGAGGTGGACTACAAGGTAGGTGAAAAATTGTCTTGACAGCGATGCCCTTAGCCATTATTTCAAAAATCTAACCAACAGCTTGTTAGAAGTGGTGTTCCTTAGGGGTTGATACTGAAACAAATACAGTTTATCACCTTCATCCCTGACATGGAAAATTGCATTTAAAGCAATCTCCTGCACCTTGAAGGGTGGAAGAAGGGGCAATGACTGATAAGCTGGAGGGCAAGGCTGTCCCACAGAAGGATTTTGAGAGATGAGAGAAATGGGCTGACAGGTACCTCGCAAAGTTCAGCAAAACCGAATGTGAAGTCATGCATATACGAAGGTATAATATACCCTGCACTGCTATGGGCTGGGGGCAAAATGGGGTCCCAGTGGATGTCAAATTAAACATGACTCAGCAGTGCACCACTGCAACAAGGCCCAGCCATTGATAAGAGAATAGCCAGCAGATCAAGGGAAGTGATTTTTCTGCTGTATTTGGCCCTTGTGTGACCATACCTAGAATACTGCATCCAGTTTGGGTCCCCACTATGAGAGAAATGTGCACACGCCAGGAGGAGTTAAGTGTAGGGCCATCTGGTTAGGGCTATAGAGCACAAAACATATAAGGGAGTGAGTTTGCCTGGAGAAAAGGATAAGTGGGGGAACTAACTGCTGTCCAACTATGAGACAAGGTAGAGCAGGACTCTTCCCAGAGGTGCATAGTATAAGGTCAAGATGTAATATATTCTTGTGGTAAGAGATTTTAATTAGACATAAGGAAAAAAATAATTCTCACAATGGTTAAGCTCTGAACCAGGCTGCCAAGAGCTGTTGCGGGCTTTCCAACTTTGGAGATTTTTAAAATTCAACTGGACAAAGCCCTGAACAACCTGAACTAACTTTAAGTGTAGCCCTGCTTTGAATTTGGGCTTGACCTCCAGTGGTTCAACCTAAATTATTCTATGATTTGATGATTGAATATGCAACTGCAGCATAGACAGGCTTTTAGCATCTTTAGTGTTAATTGGCAATTGAAGAGGGATTTAAGATTGCAGTGGTTATGTTTATGGGGAAAAACTGTAATTATGTTCTGCCTGAATTCCCAGTTTGGAGCTATGTTTCAGTTTCCAAATCCTTATGGGATAACTGCAGTTGGGCTGCTTTTTAAGTCTGCTGTGACAACAACTGCAGTAGACTGAGGTACCTGTAACTATGATGAGGACTATAGCAGGCTCTAATCTCTCTGCGTAAGTAGTTACTATATATTTATCTCAAAAGTACCCTTACAACTTGCAAATCACACACCACCATTTGAAAGCAGAGCAACATTACTGGTCTACAGACCAAATATCCAAATAGCTTTCTCTTCCGCAGGATTTCACCAAGTAAGGCAGCGCTAACCTGTTCTAGCAATGGACCAACTCTATTTTGCAGAAACAAGTGGAACTAGGCAAGCTTCTGGCAATGCAGCTGAGCCAGGGAGCATAGAATGAACAGTGAAAAATAAATAATGAAGAAAGGATACTAAGGAAATACATTAATTCCAGGGAGACCACCGCCAAAGTCTGATGTGGTTAGAACAGGTCGGTATTGGGCAGAAAAATACTCTTTTAAATAAATAGGGAAATAGCAGGGCTAACTTTCCCCAGCTACTATACATGTACTCCCTTGAGTTTGTTTCATCTCTATTAAATAATTTGCTGTCTTGCTTATCTTTGTTTTAAATCTGCATGTTGCTAACGGTTAAGTGATTTGTGAGGCAAGTGAGATAAAAGTAAGAGTTCTCTGATCTTTCCTCTGCCCCTGCACACACTTACAGTGGCAGAGATGAATTACACATCCACACGTGCCAGCCCCTCTAGGCTCATTTTTTAACACCCTTGTGATCTCTCATACTACGGTCACCCCCTCTGCTCACTTATAGTACATGAAGAGCACAATGTGTACCACTGTCAAAGCCTCCGGGGATTTTAGCAGCTAGGCCATAACAGTGGGATCCAAAAAAGGAGCTAAATATTTAACATGAGATTTGAGCAGAATTTTGGCAAACCTTAAATGAACATTTTGATCCCCAAAATTCCTTTTCTCTAGCTCAGGAAATGCTTGAATCATATAAGTGCCTGCACTTCCCTCCTGTAAAGCATCATGACCCATAACACAGGTATTGACAATGTTGACACCTAATCCTAATGCTAATCTATGCCTAATGCTTTTCCAGATTTCAGAATGCCAGTTTAAAGCAATATAGGCTCAATATAGTATAAAATACTTAAGTTAGAGCAGGAAGAAACTGTATCCATACACTCTGTTAACTAACACCCCGGCACCTCCTAACGCTTCACATACATGCTAGGGGCTTCTTGCTCAGCAGCCTGGTCAGCTGCTGACCTGCCTGTATAGTGGATGACAAGGAGGGTGTTTTGCACAGGGAACTGATCTCCAATCCAAGCCACATGTCTACAACATGGGTATTATAACATCTAAATTTTAAACCCTAGTGTCTGTATTGAGAATCAGCAAGTGTATCCCAAATGACGCCTTCTTGCTGGGAGCAGAGAGACTGCATTTTTAGCCGCCTTTTTCTAGGTAGGCTCTTAATTAAACATTGTCTGTCCTACAAAGAAATCTTTCTCTCCTACTGACTTGCATCCTTCCACAGACCAATGACAATACCACCAAAGAAATTTTTCCCAAGCAGTATTGTAACCAGCATGGATTCTTTAGCTCTGTGATTTTGGGAGAGGGTAGAGGAAGACAGGGACACAAGACTAGGAGATCTGGCTTAGGAAGCAGGTGGGGAGTTGTAGGAGCAGTCAGAAGATTGGGAGAAATTCTTCAGCGGACAGGGAGATATGCAATTATGAATGTAAACATTTTCTTCCCATGTAATTTGTATGGGAAATAGTATTTTGGCAATATTACCATTTAAATTGGGCTAGGCATACTAGTCAGTGTATTATTTAAATCCAGTAACTGGTAGTTACTCACCAGTTTCATGACAGTTCAATCACTAGATAGGATCTTAGACCACATCTTATTCTCCTGTAACCAAACACAAAACTTCCTCAGAATCCACATTTAGTAGTGGATGCCTCTCTTGAATAATTGCCCAACACCAGCAGTGGTCAGCATACAATCTCCCAGCTGCCTTCACTAGACTGTAAAAAACCCCAACCAAACCAAATACTTTTGCAAGAGGTCTATTTCTTCCGTTTCTGCTCTGTTTCTTCACCACTGATTTCTCTACCAAGCTCTATTGTCTGCGTTAACCCATAACATACAATGAAGTGTAACAGAGATTGGAGGAAGGTGAAGGTAAAAGCACACAAACATTGCACTTCTGTTCTTTGATAGCTACAAGGGGATGTTTATGCTACCAGAATAGTTTCTTGCTCAGCAGTCCTGGGACACACAAGTTTGTGCTTTGGCCGCATGAAAATATTTAGGCTGTTAGTGTCCAGGTGGCTCTGGATAGGGAAGCTTCCATCCACCAAACCTCGGCCAAGCAAAAAACTGAGACAATCGGCACATCTTGATCCTATAAAATAGTAGTAAGCTATTTATAGTTTCTGTCAGAATAACATGCAGCTGTCAACAGTTAAATTGTTTAGAAAATATGAGGGGTTTTGCATGACTGAAGTATTTCATCTATAGTAGCTTAACATTAAAGAAAACAACAAGTGGAAATAGCAGTTCTCATGGAAAATTTTCACAGCTGTGGTCTCTTTGGTAAGACAGCAGATATTTACTATGGAATATAACAATTTTTAACATGGATCATCTCCCTGGTTATGGTTTGACAATAACGCTCATATTCTAAACTACGTGTCAGATCTCAGCCTCAACCAAAAATTGCTGTAGGCCTAGAAAAACAATAAGGCTAAGCTGATTTAGACCAGCTAAGAAGCTAGCTCAGAACTTTCAAATCAAACAGCCTCAGTCTTTATAGAAGGACCGCCCCCCTGGATAAAATGAAAACTTACTATTTCCATCCAACAAACAGCTCTGTGCAGTGAAAGCAAACACCTGACTTCTGATAAAGTGCTAAACAATTGTGGTTTCTCGACTTGGGAATATTTTTAACTGGCGAACAAATAAGGTGAACCACATTTCCTAGAGTGGATTGAGTCATGTTGGAAGTAAGCAAGGCATACTACTGTTCTTGGAAAAATTTACATGTTCAGTATTACTTACACTTAAGAAGATTTACTCCTGCTGTCCTCAGTAAACTTCTGTGTTTGCTGCAGAATTCAGCTTCTTCTATTTAGCATGATGAACCCACACTGTGAATACTGGTGTTTCACCACAATGCTGGTCAGGGGGAGAAGCGTCAGCTGCCTTTGCTCCATTCTTTGTGGTCATGCATAAAGCTCAGTGCCTCCATTCCCTTTCCTGCTCTTCGACTGCAAGTTCCAGAGTCAAAATCATCTCTTCTACTCTTTACAAAGTATGTGGTAACATTGCCAGGGCCCTGTGCACAAGTGCAGATTCTGCAGCCTCCTTCTTCCCCTCCCAGGGGTCCAACTGCCCAGGCTGAAGGACAGCCCTGACATGGCATGGCCACGTAACCTAGGATCAGACTGCTGAAGAACAGCTAAGGTGAGAGAAGGAGCCGAGAGAGGTCTTGTCTGGGGCCTCTGCCCCTTGGATCGGTAGCTGTATTTAAACTCAGGCTCTTACCTTGGAGGATGCCTGAGCTATGCAGTACATCTGCCTGTTCCTGGCATTGCACCTTGCTCATCCTCAGGACTCAGTCTTGCTAACCCTGTCCTGGCACTTGCCTCATTGCTACAGACTGGCCTGGATAGTCCTGGACTCTCAGCTTACCTGGTCACTGTCACCAGACCTGCTCTGCTCACCTTGCTGTGGGACCAACCCCTTGTTGGTGAGGCCCCTGCCCAGCTGCATTGCTGCCACTCTCAGCTCCCAGCTCCTCTGGCCCTGTGAAGCAGCCCAGTCTTGCTGCTGTCTGAAAAGCATAGTGGTTTCCTGGAGAGCTTCCAACATGTTAATTTTTGCTTAAAAAAAACCCAACCCAAAACCCCACCAAACAAACCCTAATTCAAAACTGTTACATGAATGTGCTTGATGTAGTAAAACCTTCACTTGAAAAAAATTCTTCACTTCTAAGACTGAATCCAAAATTACTAACAAATATTTTTTTTTTTTTTTTAAACACTCATCTTGCATATGGCAGACTCAGTTTTGTAAGCATGCTCTACCACATGGTGGACTTTACCTTGGCTGTCCCACATCCTGATCTAAAGTGCAACTTGGTTGGATTGGATTAATTTTTGGCATCTAATATTTGCCTAATTTTTCCATCAATTTCAGACTCATACAGCACAGGTGTCTACCTCTCACCTATCATCCAGTGTTTCTTTTGCAGTCTGTGGAGAAAATAAGCACTTCCAGGACACAAGTCATCTCCACCTACAGTGGACTTTTAATCCACTGTAGGTGGATTGTAGGTGGGCAGCTGTATCAAGTCCCCAAATCTGCATTTAGTGAAAAGTAGCTGTTGAGGTGTAAACATCTACACTATGATCAATAGCAATGAAGAAATCAATCAACTCAGCTGATAACGAGGGGATGGGGGAACTGCTTTAGTGCCTAGGAGCCTTACCTAGGTCCTAACACAAGTTCAGGTCTCCAGACAGAATCAGAGCAAACAGATGAACTTGAATCTCATATCCCAGACTGCCAGTCTCTTTCTTTTCTCATGAAAAATTGCAAAAGCTTCTCAGTCTATGCTGGTGTGTAATAAAAAACAACTTTTAAGGCCTGAATTTTGTCATAAAATGAAATTCTTATTTTATGATCACAACCAGAGTCTTTAGGCACCAATACAACAAAAATAAATAAAAAATGGCCAAGCTATAGTGAAATGACAAAAGTATCAACCATGCTCTGCATAGCTCCGAAATACAGTTTTCCATTAACAGATGGCATAATCTACAAAGATTTTGAATTTAACTGCTCTCATACTCAGGATGCTCAAATTAAAGACAAAACAATGGACTAAACTGCAAATCTACAAATGTTGCAATATTTGTTTGATGAGAAACTCAGTCTAAACTGTATTTAACATTAATTAAGAAGCCAGAAATTAAAATTGTTTTGGCATCAGTTGTAAGGAAAACAGAAGGCTTCCTTTTTTAGCCAAAACATTTTGGATTATGTTTTTGTGCTGTAGTCACACAAAGCTTTTAATTCTGTAAAATGTTTGGAACACACTTTGTATGGAAGACTATTCCAAATCAACTAATAGCATACTGAACATATCGCTAAGATATGACTCCTGGGTTTTGGGTACTGGGGTTTTCTTTTGGGAAGGGGAGGTTGGTTGGTTGGTGTGTTGGGTTTTTTTCCCCTTTTGGATGATAGGAAAATATGGCATTGAATGGAGGTAGAAATGTAGCTGCAGTGTGCCAAAGCATGAAGTTTATATCCTGTCCCCCCCTGAATGGGGTAAATATGTGACTTCTAGAAACAGAAAATTTTAAAAAAATAAAGACAGGCAGATGTCAAGTGGAAATTTATTTACCTAGTTGTTACCTAAAACCTGAACTGAATGCTAAGTGCTAAGACTCAGGCATCACATAACCAGTCCAGTAATTGCAGGAAGGCCTATATTTTATTGCTGAACTTCAGGAACTCCACAGCTCAGCTGAATGGCTCCTTTAACCAACTGGCACAGTCATATAACATATAGGCACTCATACACTGAAGAATACAATTCATAGGATTCAGCAGCCTCAGTGAGGAGTCTGAAATGAGAGAGGAGCTAAGAGGCCTTATGCTTTGACTTCAGCCTCTTATTTTGTTGCAAGGACTCTGGTGCAGGTCTCTGTCTCCCTTTAGGATGCTCAGCCGTAAAGTCCCAAGTCAGTCCTTGCCCAAGATAAAAGACAAGCAACACTTAAGAGGTTTAGCTGTATCAAAGTGTGGTTGCTGAACTCTGCCTATGTTAATTAATTCAGTGAACTAGAGACATATTTTTTGCTTTCAGTACTGTTAAATATTTTCACTTATCTGTCTGAATTTTTAAAAGCATGAATTATGCTTAGCAACTGATCATGATAGATATATTTTGACATGAGATTATCTAGGAAAAACTGTACTGGATCCTATTTCAGCAAGAATATGACAGACTGTTCCAGCTGACATACAGTGTCCAAAAAGCGACCACCAAACGTATCTACCTACACTAAGATTTGGCACACTTAATTTTCTGACTGGCTGTTGTTATGTAAATAGATAGGTGAAGTAGACCCTGGGCAAGATTCAGAAGTCTTTTTCCTATGAAATGCCAATGCCTGTATTTCTTACATTTTTCTCCCTGACTTGTCAAGTCATGAAGTCAAGTCACTAACATCCTTTGGAGTGATACATTAAGTACACACACAGAGGGAAAAAAGCACAGACCTGCTGACTGACTCTTTGTGCCTAGTTAGCTGCTGCCACAGCAAACAGCACGGAACCATTCATAACCAGGACAGAGCCTACCTAAGTAGCACCTCAGTTTTTGCCTGCTTAGAACCTTTTTGACACCTTTTCTGTGTTTTAACACTTACAAATGTCTTGTCTTCTAATTTCCAGCTAATTTTCACTAGTGAGTTTATAGACATTTATTCACGTGCTTATGCTTGAACACTTTCTTAACTGGTATAGCTTGCTTCTCTTCCTGATGGCTACCACTGTTTCCATCCCAGGATGTGTAGGGAGCAATTGAATCCCTTTCTCCCTCAGCTCCTTATTCTAAGGACATCCTTATTCTAAGCATATAAATGTTATTATTTTCTCATCTGCTAGGTTCTCTACTTTCCCTCAACTCTTTTCTAAAGAGACTTAATTGTTCTTAATCATGACTCACTGAAGTTATTAAATTATAAAGTTTTTATTCTGTGTTGGAATAATGTTGAATATACCTCAATGAACATTTTTGCTTTTTCTTCTTTTTTTTTTTTTAAAAACAGATGTATCAAATTTATAACTCATTGTCACCAATGGTAACACCTGTGGGTTGTGCTCTTCTTCAGCTATTTCCAGCTACTGAGTTCTTAGAGCTACTTGTTATTAGATTCTAAATACATGATTGTCCCTTTCTTTCCTATTGAGTTTCAGCTCCTTTCTATTATACCAGTTCTCAAGGTCATTCTATTCTTTCTGGAAAATATCATGTTCTTCTCTATATTGATGATAGCTCCTAATGTGTATTATCAAAGAATTTCAAGAGCATATGCTTTTTTCTCTGTGCAAAATCACCAGTGAAACCACATACAGTGTAAAATTGCTCCTGAGGAATAGCCTTCTACCTTCTCTCCCCACCCTAATAATTCCCCTTACACTATAATCCATGCAGCCTTCACTTCAGTTAGTTTCTTTCAGAATTGTTGTCTGAATCCTCATAGTACCAATTTAATAATTTCCATGGGTTACAGTCTCAAATACTTAATCTAATCTGGAACAATTCATCTACCCTTACCTAATGAAGAAATTATCAAAATATTGATAATTTTGTCTCACCTAACTTAATTTGGAGAAGACATCATTATTCTCTAACCCACTGCCTTTTCAACATGGTTGATAACTCTGAACTTTATGAAGCCCTCAGACAGGTATCAGGAGTTTTAAATAACAAGGTATAATTGCCCCAATTGCCTCCCTCCACCCTTTTTTAATTAGAGACATTATATTGACTATTTATCAGTTAAAACTACTATTAGAAACTACCATGAAGTTTTACTCCTGAACTTATAAAAATGACATCTAAATTTACAGTGTTTCTAAAGTGTGAATAGATCAGGTCAAGTTTTTGTGAAGCCTTCAGTACTCCTAGTAACCCCTAATCTAAATGTGCTTTGTATCACTAAATGAAGGGCTTATACTGGTTATCTATAAGGCCTAGGAAGAATATCTTGTTATACTGATGAATAATTTAGTCCCAGGTTTGAGGTCTTTTACTGCAATGTTGGAGATTGTCTAAAGCTGGAAATACATTGTTCAATGACACCAGCAAACTTCTCCAGCTCCCAGTTGTTGCAATGCACTCATTGGGTTTAAACTCACTCTCACACTTGAGTTCAAAAGGAACTTCCCTACATTACATTTCCTGAACCATTACCCCCTTTTGCTGTAATGTAATGTAGCTGTTGGACTCACCTGGATGTCATCCTGGCAGTTCTTTGACACCACATCACATAATGTGTGCTCTTCATCTCCAGTGCTTTCAGTGGGCCCTGGTAGGTTTTGAGGCTTTTTTACTGAAGTTTAAGGTTTTTAGTGAGTTGGTGGTATAAAGTAGATGATTTGCACACTGCTCTGGATTAAGTGTCTGTTGCATGGAATAGTGATCCATCACATCCTGTCTCATGGAGCAGAACTGAAGAGCTTCTAAAGTATTTACTGCAGTTGTGAAGTTTCTGACAGTTAGCTGGAATGTAGATATCAATAAAACATGAAAGGCCAGTTTCTTTTTTTTCCTACTGCTTTTCATAGCTCTGTAAAGGAGATAAAAATAGCTCTAGCTTTTCTTCCAAGGATTCACTTGCCATGCAAAATACCCCAGAGGAGAACAGAGAATCTTGTATAGATAGGGAGAAGGCTTAACTGTAGCACAGCCAAGAAGAATGGTTCTAGTGGTCACCATTTAAAGCAGCCAATACAGTAATGAGGGGTCAGTGCAAAACTCCAGCCACATATTTGGTTAGATTATATCACTAAAGGGAATAAAGGGGTACTATATTACATACCAATATTATACACCCATATGCCCATGTAACGTATTATATACCCCATAAATTGTTTTTTGCCTTTTTAATGCTCCTTGCAGTGTCCCATCCTGCTGGGTGAGTCACAAAATGTGATTCAGGAAGGGGATGGGAGGGAAGTAAAAGCTGTGTATATACAGAGAGGCAATACTTGTGCAGACACTTGTCTGATTGACTGCATGGAGGTTAGTGTGTGAATCATTGGATGAAGAGCTACAGCTGTTTTCATCTCCTTTCTAAAACTATAAAATCAGTAGAAGAAATAAACAGGCCTTTTCTCTTCAGTTGACACCCACATTTCAGCAAGCTGGTAGGACTTAGGCAACTGTATGAAGTAAAAAAAAATGTGACCCAACTTGAGACTCCTTATATATTTTTTTTTTTTGGTTTTGGGTGCTCCTTCTGGGTACCAAAACTTACCTTCATGGTTTTATTCTGACAGACAGAATAGGTTCAGGCAACATTTTGACTGGCAATAATGTCATGGACAAGACTACATTGAAAATATGTCTGACAGAAAGATTACCCTTTGGTGGGGGCATCATCGCCCAAACTAAAGCACTTGTAAGAAATCTTCAGATCAGGATTTTTTTCAAATGGACATCCTCTATGGTATAAATATGACAGAATGACCACATTAGGAACCTGTGGGGGTGTTGCCTTTCCCCATCAAGCCACCAGGCAGTTTTGAGGGAGATGTAACAGGCTGTTATAAAGGCATAGCTTTGCCAATATGCTAGCATCTCCCACTTTGTTGTGCCCCAAAAGAATGTCTACACTTGGCAGACTGTGTTTTGAGCAGACAATTTTCACCTGATACATGTGTCAATGAGAACTGTTCCCATGGCAAATGTCAGCCATTAGCCGCAAGTAGAGAAAGGCCTGAAGTTGTTAACAAATGCTGCAAGCATTTGTAGCGAGAAAATTGTTTATGGTTTTTATCCTTTTTTCTATTGCCTTTGCACTCAAAAATATGTAACTATTGTTACTGAACATAAGAAATAACATTTACATATAATTAAACCTTTGAAGAATCCCCAAAGATGAATGTTTCAGGAAACTGTGAAAGACTAAAGAGCTGTCTGTGTCATAAAACCCTGACTAGATTAGGTAAAGAGCACTGTAGTATACATATGCTCTCTATTCATAATATATTACTCTTACTATGGCACTACTCTTTAAATTTTTTATTCAATTTATTGACTCTGATCAAATGATCTAACAGGAGGCTTGATGAATACCAACTTCTTAAGTGTATATTTAAACTTATGGATTCTGTTCATTCATGAGAAATGAAACTATGAATAAAGAAACACAGAAGAAAGATCAAATAGTAATGAAAACAAATAAAAAATATGATTGTCCTTTCTGGAGACCCAGGTGTTGACAAAATGCAGTGATATCTTGGCTGGTATGAACAGATATGAATGCATTGATTTCCAAGGAAAATTCTTGTGTCCTGTAATTGAGTACCCAATACCTACGCAATGAATACTATTAACTGTACTTGTTTCTAATTGTGGGTGTCAAATACTCAATTTCTGTTGTGAACAGCACAAATGTCAGTGTGCTGACAGTGTGACTACTGTGAAGACCATTGCTACAAAGTCACTGAAGTACCTAAGCCAAATAACGTCTTCTCGATTCTTTCTCATCATCTTTCTCATCAAAATTATTTTTAAAGTTAAGATCTCATGACCTTCAAGGTCCCTATGTTTTATCCAGGAACTTTTGAATGTCCCAGCTTGTTAACGCCTCACAAGTTCCATATAAGAACATTGCACAACGAAGGGAATCAAATTAGTTTACCAGTTTCTTTGCATTGTTTTTTTTTTGACTCTTCTTACTTCACCACCTAAGCATCATCCCAGCATGAAGCTGATCATAGGAACTAGGCAGCCACTAGTCATGTTTCAGGCTCAGCCAAGTTTCTTTATCAATATATCAATACTGAATCAGAGTTGAATGACACCTAATTGCAGTACACAGCATGACTGCAAAAGGCCTCAGGCACTCAGGGCAAAAAGTTGCCTCTAGCGAAGTCAAAGATCTTTGTAACTGCTTTCAGGAGTCCCAGGGTTAAGAGCGTTATGGTTTTCATAGTACTTTTAATTTCAGTCTGGAGAATAGACTCTTTCAGCCCCTGACATTTCAGATCAGGCTATGTAACAACTATCCTCCAGATAGTTACATTTACTCCTAAATGGTCCTGAATTTTAATAAATCTGTAGGTGTAAGAGTGCATAAAGCTCTTGTCCTTGGCTAAACCCTTAACTGTGTGTTTTAGATTTCAACTAGTTTAAGATAGGAATTATCAGTATTACTGTTTCAGTCACACACTGAATCCCAGTACAGAAGGTTCTGTATGATTCACTGGCACTAAAGTAATGACACTTTACAGATGAACAATAAAAACAGGGGAAGATGTGATGTAAAAATATCTGTAATGTTTTACATAGCATAGGTTTACATTTTCACATGCATGTAGGTAAATAGGAAGACCATGGTTACTTTGTTGTGAGCTTTAGGTGCTTAGAGCCCTGAAGCCTGGACTGTGCTTTAGTCAATTTTACAAATGGAAATTCAGACACCTATGTTAATAAAAAGAACAGATGCCGTATAAAGTAGTTTAGGCTTCTGACTTCACATGTTTTCAAAGAGATTCATGCAGGCAAACAATTTGGGTATCTGTGCTTCATATTTAGCTACAAGAATGTTGAAATCATGAAGAAACCTTTTCAGGTCTTGCTCCTCAGTGTTGGTCTTATGTTCATAAAATGACATTTATTTTTGCAAAAAATAAGAGGTATAAAAATAGAAAATCCCCAAGATGCTTTGAAGAGACTCTAAAAACTCTGCATTTACTGGGAGCAGAAGGTAGAAGCAGGGGCTCCTAAGAAGCGTGATTTCAGCTTTCAGGGAATATCTGGCCACTAGTCTACTGTATCTTTGGGGATTAGAATAGAATTGACTAAGGACAG
This sequence comes from Scopus umbretta, assembly GCA_013400535.1. Taxonomy (NCBI): domain Eukaryota; kingdom Metazoa; phylum Chordata; class Aves; order Pelecaniformes; family Scopidae; genus Scopus; species Scopus umbretta. Next base: position 13,369 of record VZTL01022125.1, read on the forward strand.
GTCTGTTCAGTTACGGTATTCCTAGTATAACTGGAAGATAATGAGTGTGAGACATTAAATTTACCCATAGCATCCTTGCATTGATTCAGCTTCTAGAAAGTCTTTTCATCTTTTAAAATACAGAGCCAATTGTAATATTGCAGTACTAAAATGACAGATGTAATTCTTCTAGTTATATTATCTTTATTTAGCTATTCTTAATTTTATATAACTTTAATTTATCTTAAAATAAAGATGTTATACTTTTCAAATACAATATTCCTTGACATGGCCAGTTTCATTTTAGAACATCGTAGTTATACCATTTGCCTACTGACCTCTTGCATCAGCTTTTACAGCAGCTTTCAAGAAGGTAACTGATTTCATGGTTCAGAGCAATGCTGATCCTTCAGAACAAAGGTTTGAAGCCAGAGATAGTTGGAAAAATGCACACAGCATAAAAATATA
>VZTL01022128.1:0-17087 GCA_013400535.1 Scopus umbretta
AAATTATTTTTTTCAGTTGCACAGGCTTAATTTATGGGACACTGCTGGATCATCAGAGCATAAAGAAAATAATACTGATATTTTCAAGGCTAAACTCAGTGCTTGGGGAATATAACTGACTCCAGGATTTTTTTTTACTTTTTTAATTCTCAGTTCAGTCTTGATTTTTTCCAAGGCAGTGAAGTTCCATGACTTTCAGCGGGGTTAGATGCTCTCAGTACAACTTTGAACCTGTCATCTACAGTATGAAAAATTCCTTCTTATTTTATCATCCTAGTTGGAATGAAAGAAGAATTTTCAGCTATCTTATCAGCTAGCATTGCAAGACTCTGTTCTCACTCCCATCTTAGGATGTATTATTAATGATAGAAGAGCACAGCAGGCAACAGAATTTTACACAATTGATGGTGCTTAGTACCATGCCAAGATATTGTTAATGTAGCTTTTTGTGAAAACAAAAAGAGAGTTAAAATACAGCCTGTAACTCATGGGGCCATGGCTTAATATCTCAGGATGGGAATCTTCTGTTATGGACATTCTGATTTAGAACAAAAAAGCAAGATGGGTCTAGGAGCAACGCCTATGTCTGTGTCTCTACACCCTTCTTTATCTCCTCAAATCGCCAGGCATTGTGAATACATCCTTGGTGCTTTTTTCCCCCAACATAAAATCCTGCAGGAAACTTGGAAACAGAATTACTTGGTTTTGTTGTGAACTTCAGTAAGAGTCCCATATCACAGTCCTTCAAAAACAGTTATTAAATCAGAATAGGAACAGAATCTAATTTGGTTCACATTCAAGACTTGGTTTAACTGCTAATCATTGTCCAAAAAAACCCAATAACTAACTTCATTGTTTTAGCTGATTTTCATTATATTAATTCATTATATTAATTCATTATCATTATTTTGCTTGCTGTTCACATCACCGTTGAGGCATAAAAATTAGCGAGAGAACAAGAAGAAAGGAGTTGATCCACCCAGCATGCAATGCTAGTGCTCCCTCACTGAGACTGTAGATACCAGGCTGTGGAAGTCCTCACCAAGCAAAGGTGTTCTGATACTTCAGCTGGGAGTAAGCTTATGCAAAGTATCAGTCTGTGTCTAACAGCAGTCAGGTATCAGTGTTGCCTTTCTGCTTGCAAAATGCCCGGCACTGAAGCTGTGGCTTCCCTAAAGGAATCTTCTCTCAGCACTTTCCTGAAAGCCAGAGAAAGATGAACTTCATTTCCACCAGTGAACTGAAACGGGAGAGCTCTGATGATACATTACGCATAAGAAATGAGTCATGCTGCGGTTTCCTGCTTCAGTTTATTGAGTGCAGAGTTGCTTGGCCTTTTTCTCCAGCTGTGACCCTTCTCCTGCTCAGAAGCCCTTGAAGATAGCTCTTTCCTTCCCTAGTCTCCATAGTCACAGTCAGGATCAAGGATACAAGTTTTTTATGCACCCTTCTACTCTTGGCTCAGAGGCAAAATCCTATACCCACATATTGTAAAATCATGGTGGCCAACAACAGCCTGAAATACAGACAGGAGCAACACAGCTACCCAGCTACCTTACAACTGCACCAGTGTTTTAAATTTATGTGCTTTTTTTTTTTTTTTTTAATCTAGAAGTATCAGTAAGCATCTCATATTATTAAGGACCTTTATTGTAAATTCCAAATAGTTCCACAGACTCTCTTGCCAGTGAAAAAGAGCTCAGGAAACAGCATCATGACAGTGGTGAACAAACTGAGAGCTGCCTGCTGATTGTACACAACAGGGTAAGTTCAGGGCACTCTAGATGTAACCTATGAGTTGAAGGAAAATTTGTGCAGTACCTGATAATTCTTATATCTAATAAGATAATGTATACTCATATATACATCTTCATCATGGGAAGTTAATGGCTTACAATCATGGTCAAAATATTTTCTTAATAGCTTAGATATCAGCTGGGTATGGGAAAGGAAAGCAAGTCATGAAGTGGAAGTGCCTAAAGCGCAAGTCAAAACTTATTGCTTCTAAGCAATGTGAACAGGATACTAGCAAGAAGAAAAAAATGCAGATGGTCCTTTTTGACCCCATGATGTGTGCAACAGATTGTCAGTGGTACAAAACCATGGATCTCCTTGGAAGCCAGTCAGGCTACTCCAGTTTACATTTACCTGAGATCTGGTCTTCGAAATCAAGAATGTTCTTGGCTACAATACCAAAAGGCTGAAGTTCCACATTTTGACTAAACTTTATCATTTTTCTGTATGCATACACATGCGAACATCCACTGGCAGCCTGCAGATTACCTACAGTAATTGTGAATTTTTCAGATAAATTACTAAAAAGGTCATTCTTCTGACCAAATCTTCTCTCACATCTCCCTCATTGATTTCTGTGTCCTCATTCTGTCTTTACATATTTTTTTCTCATTTTCTGACATTTTAAAAAGACCCTCCATACACTTTCTTATAAGCTTCTTTCAGAATAATTCAGATTTCCCTTGGAGCAACAGTGGCAGGAAATGGCTGCTTCCTAGTATTTGTGTGGTTGTCTCTTCTCCAGTGGCAAGCTTATGTTCAAGCTGTTTAACATTTCTGGAAAGCTCCTTGAAACATCTTCTCCATGAAAAGGAGTTGTATTTTGGCAACTCTTATGCTGTTTTCTTTTTGTTTGAGGCAGAGTATATTCATCTGAAGGGCAGTTTTGTCATCACAAATATTATTGTGGCGCCATGGGGTAGGCATTCTGAATGCTTCTGCAATGCACCTGCTGGTCCCAGACTTAGCTCTTTTAAAGCCAAATCCTTTATGTCTACAGCAGGGAGGCCAAGTGTGCAAGCACCACTCTGCTGATACGTGCAAGCATTTATCCACCATTACATGTGGGACCCAGATTCAGCAGATCTTGTGGTGGTCTCTTAGCTTTCATTCCCTGGATTTCCTAATAATAAGGGTATAAATTACAACCAATTAGGATGATAGTTATTGCTTGAAAAACAAAGCTACTGAAAGAGAGCAAACTCTTCACATATGTTGGGAAACATTTGAAGAGGACATTCACCGATGGGAACAGTCAATTTTTCTGGGGTCTTTGTAGTCTGGTTTCTAAGTGCAATCTTAAGTGGTGCTGAAAGCACTGCAGTAAGAGATAAAGTATATAATGCATTAGAGTCTAATGGCACCCAGTGCATGATGCGCAGTCTTCAGACAGGAGCAACTTTTAAGACTAGATCAACCCTGGATGACACCTGGATAAATACTTTTTCTGACAGTGGTGCACCAATGCAGACCCCATCTTCCCTCCTGCCTTCCTAACAATGAAAAGGCACATTTTAAATCCCCAAACCATATCCCCAGTGCTGCTGAGTGACTGTCCCTGGCCTTAGTCACTCAAATACAAATGGAAACCCCTGAAACACTTTCTCCAGTCATTGGTAATATAAACATAACTCAAAGTATTAATCTAAAAAATTTTTATGCACCCTCTAAATTACAGCTGGATTCTTCTGTTAGCTTGGATAGTCATTATTGGTTTAAATTTTTTTTGTGTTTTACTTTTAACACAGCTTGTCATGTCTCCCTTGAATTTCTGTGAAAAATACAAAGGTGAGCAAGTTGCAAAATAGTGTTTCTTTGAAACAGCTTGCAGGGCAGGAGTTCAATTCTACTTTAATATCCATTTTTGCTGGACTTGTGTTACTATAATTTGTAAGGAGATGAGGAAGGCAAAACCATATCAGCTTTTTCTGCTGTAACTCCTGCTGTGATACCACTGCTCTTTTCAGTACTATAAGGGTTAAGTCTGTGACCACTGCAATGTTCCTAAGCCATCCTGTGGTTATTACCTGCATACAAACTGTTAACCAGGGCAAATGATCCTGGAATCTTTACAAGTAGATTAGCACAGTCTGGCAGAGCGCTTCCAAAGGCATTATTTTCCTGGGTTGTTCCTGCATTCGTCTGTGGGTGTCTGGACACACAGCCAGAATTATGTGTTTCAATACTCCTTAAGATTATTTCCCAGGCAATTACTTCATCTGCAAAAGATTGTATCTGCTGCTTAGGTGTGGGAGCCTGCAGAAAGCGGTCAGTATTCATAAGCTATTTTCTCCTACACATGCATTATGAAATGGGTGAGTTCCAGAGAGAGCTAAAATCATACCTGGTTTCCAATCCACTGAACCAAGTGGGTAAACTGCAGCGAACTTCCAGTTCCTTCAAACCCTGCTCAGAAATGGTTTTGCTTTGTGTAAGAATGGTATGACCAAACATGCACACCTAATGTCAAAGGCTGGGTGTGGACATGTTCCTCCCCACTTTCTTTACACACACAGTACAGCACAGGCACAGCTCTGCACCACGTCACGCGGCAGGGCTTCTGCAGAGGGCTGCAAGTTCCCACCTGAATCTCACACTCGGCAGAGGAATTGGAGAGAGCAGTGATGTGCTGGCAACAAGCTCCAGCCCTGCACCAGGATGGGAAGTCCACATTTCCAAGCCATGTTAGCCCCCCTTATCATCACTGTGCAAGGGCTAAAATTCAGATAACAGCTCTTGCTACTTGTGCCTTACAAATGTACCCAGATCATTACTGCAACCAGGGAGAAGGACAAAGAAAGCACTGGACAAGTTTTAAAGTAAAGTCTATGTCAAAAGTTACAAAAGTCACCTATTACAGTCTCTCATGCCCTGTAAGGAATAACTTAGCATTCTTATTTCATTTCTGAATGGTATAGAAATCAATGAAGCTTATACTAAGGACAGAAGTGAAAATCTTTTTTTAAATGGAAGTGAGATTGTTTTTATCTTCCTGAAGTTTCATTAAAGTAAGAAGGGTAAGAGCTGCCAGGTTTCTGAAGCAAGCAGTGGACAATTTTCTTCACTACTGTTGCTTTTTTCTCTGTAGAATCCAAACTCCTAATACTGAAAAACTGACCTGGAAATTTCAAATGAATGGAGTCTCACCAATACTTTTATATGCCCTGCTTTCCATTTGTGTCTGACAAAGAACAATTAGAATAACCTTTCCTAGAAGTCTATTGATTCTAGACTCAGGAATTATAAAGATGCAAAAATTAAAGACAGAACTTAGCAAACTATTTTCGAATCTCAAGAGATTTACATTCATTATTAATTCTAATTTTGAGTCAAAGTTGAACTCTTTTATCCAGTTTACTAGTCACCTAGTCACCAGAGCAAACTACAAGGATGGTCTTCCCAAAAGTGCTATCGGCCAGTTGTACTCTTCCTCCTCAGAGAATTACTGGCATAATTATGACTGTGTGAGAGAGACAGAAATGAGAAAATGAAGATATGTAAAAATAATCTTTGTATTGCTTGCAATGATGTCTAGTAATCACTTACAGATTGAGTGTGTTTTTGTATGCTGGTTGTTCAGGATATGCCTAAGACAATTGCTTTAGGAATGTCTGGCCCAAATAGACATGATTATATACTTCTGTAGTTTTCTGCAAATGAATAAACTGTTACAAGAATCATGTGTGCATATTTGAGAAATAATATACAAGATAAAAGTTAACATGGGAAGAAAAAAATCTTAAAAGCCATAAACAAATTATTCATGGAATGGATTAAAAAACCTCTTTTAAGTTAATAACTTTTTCCAACAAATTTTATGTAGCACTTATTAGAACTGGCAAATTCAATGTGCTGGATTTCAGCTTTAGAATGTTTTCTGCTTTTTGAAAAGAAAGCATGTTTCATTTAGGGATGGGATGAGATATGGTTGGGATGGGAAGGGATGGTGCAAAAAAAGAAGCACTGGTTGTAAAATGTTGCATTTTTCAGTAAATAGATCACAAGCATAAGAAGACTTTACAAATTAAATATAGATGTGAAATTGTTGCTTTGACATGAAACAGCTATCTATGCATCTTTAAAAGGAAAGATTTACTCTAAAAAGCCAGTGAAAATGTTTGTGTTGGTATTAAAGATAAAAATCTGTGCTTAAGAATTTATATTTCTGAATTCAGCATCTGAAGAACGTAAATCATAGAGAAGCAATGAAGTTACACAAAGAAGAAAGAGTTCTTCCATGGTGGTTCAGTTTTGTTTTTGTTTTTTTCCTCACACTTTATACTGTTGGGACTCAAACAGACAGTAAAAAACTTCTTATTTTAACATCATCATTTCAGTTAATTTCTTATTCCCTGTCATCTCTGTTGTGGATTCTACACAGGATAAAATAAAAAAGAGTTCATTTATAATTAAACTTGATTCTATCTCAGCAGCAAGACAGCATGATAGAAGGCAGACAATGTATGTGGTAAGTAATTTTAATTAGGATATTTGGGGAAAAAATAAAATCACTTAATCTTAATTTTCTTATATCCTATCTAAAGAATGAAGCAGATTAGAGACTTTTAAATTAAATTTGCTAGGTAGATGACAGAATCTATGTTACAAGTAGTTATGACTATAGGTAGGAACTACAGGAAAATGTGATTTTAAAATTGGCTTTACTCTTTAAGTGAGTATTGCAACCACGTTTGGGAAGGAAAATGAGGAAAAAATCCTCTTTGAATATAGATTTTTTTCTCTTTACTATATGCATGAATTTAGAATGTTTGACATCACCTCTGTTATCTTCTTCACTGTATTCTTTCATTTCTACTCTTTCTTGTGATAATACATAGCATTATGTATAATTACACAGTATTTTCACAAAACAAACTCAAATACTGTTCCTTGTTTGCATGACGACTGTATGACATTTTGTTATACCAGCACTTACTGGCCATTTAAGTGAAGAGATGTCTGTAAGATGAGCCTGAATACTACAGGAACTTCAGTTGCAGGTAATGCACCTAAAAATCATTACAAATTTATTTACCTGTTCTGGAAAAAGACTTTTTTCTCTCCTCTAAGAAATAGCTCAGAAGACATTCTTGTGAGAAAGTTACTCCAGACAAAATGCCATTGTGTCTATTGCCCTTAAACTAATGCACAGAATTCCTGCTAGCTCATGTTCGCTTTTACTTATGATGGTTACTACTGTAGTAGTTAGACCGCAAACACATAGTTTGCCAGACTTTTGCTGAACTATGGACTTGCTTTCTTACTTCAGAAAATCTCAAAAGACACAGAGATACTGTGCTGGGTCCTTTCAAATCGTCCCACTTCGGAGAGAACTTGCTTCCTGTAGGAGCCTTTTCCAGCCGTTGCATTGTGGAGGATATGCCTTGAAAAGGATATACACCACTCCTGCCAACCTCAAACAAGGAAAAAATCTTGAGGAAGCTTCCAAAAATCAGTGAGTAGCAGCAAAAAACCAACAAAGTTACAAAACGATTGAATTTAGAATTCATTCTTATTTAGCTCTGAGTGTCTCATGCACATTTGCAGTCTCACTTTTTCATGCTTTCCCTCCCTAACCTGGGGTTTAGAAATTCTTTCTCAGTAAACGAAGGCCAAAAGTCTTGTGCAATCACAAGACTACAATTGTTGGGACGGAGTATAGAAAACAGCAGCAAGCCTTGCAATAAAATCAGGAAAGCTGGCAGACCTGATACAGCCACTATTTCTAATGTATTTTCTACTCGCATGTCCACAGAGCTGGCAATGATACAGAATAAAACCACTGTCCATTGCCTGTCCTCCTGAACTTAGATCCCTACCCTCACTACTGATTCCAGATGGAGGCTGCTGCAGCAAGTAACTTTCCAGCACTTTTGAAATTCAGTTCAGTTGCCTCAAGTTTTCAAAATCGTCTCCAGGTTCAGTGAATGACAGGTGGTGCAGTCTGCCACAGCCATTAAGCCTCCATTCACTCCTTTCAAATGCTGTCAGAAATTCTAATACTTGTTAGCAACCTTACTTATACAAGTGAACAGAAATGATGCAGAATGAATTCAAAACATACAGAAAACGTGAGACTCAAGACACATCTTTAAGGCAGATTTAAAAGGAGTCAGAGGAAGCTGACATCTAATTCCTGCATAGCCATCTATAAGTTAATGACAGCAACAAAACCCAAACCCAAACATACACAAATGCATGCACACACACAAATGTGAACTCTGAGATGACTCATCCCTTGGTGAAACTTCAGCTCCCTGCATTTATTCCTCTTTCACCCTTCCCACAGCCCTTCCAGAATCATACATTTAACTGGAAAGGGGCTGAAGTGGGATCCAGGGCACTGGCAGGTGCTGCAATGTCTCTACTCTAGTTTATAGTTGTACTTGCACAGATGCTGATCTTTGCTAATAAAAGCTGCCACCACAATCACATAGAAAAATGTGAAACAAGGCCAGAAAAAACAACAGTATCAAACCCAAAATGTAGGGTCATCATTTTTTTTTAAAACCCTAAGGAGCTGGAAGGCTATGTCTCCTGATTTGTAACCATATGCTCTGAGGTTATGGTGAATGTTTTGTACAGTGAAGACCAAGTATGACCACAGGAAAAGGCATCCACTTTTTACAGTAGCATGTCCAAAAACTTCACAGGGTAGGGAGATATTCTTATGGGCAATACCTGGCATGAAGTTGCACACCCAGAAGCTGTGTTCTTTCAACTAGTGAAGATGTGCCACCAGTCATCTCCCCACCTTCTCCACTCTCTTAGCTGCATGAAAAAAGAAATGCACATTCCCCTGGCTTTGAAAGATATTGAAATTGGATAAATTACCAAAGTTACATAAGTAATTCCCAAGCGAAACAAATTAAGTAATACCACAACTGAAAAGAAGTCTCATTTTGTAGATGTCTCCAATAGAATAAGCTACACAGGGAAAGTATGACCTGTTTTTCTTTTCTTGATAATTTACTTTTAACTGAAGGGTCAGTTTGAAAGAGAGAGAAGAAAGAAAGTCCAGATAAGCTACCAAGAGCCAGCAATTCATGGCTGTTTAAAGCAGTATAATAATACCATGGGACAGGGCAGGTTTGAAATCATTAAGGAGACCAAGTCTTGAGAGAGGAAGTTGTAGCAAGACTGCATTATTTATAGAGTTAAACTATTCACTGGACTGAATCCAAAGTAGTCGTTATTAAGCAGTGAAGCTTTGCCTGCTATGAACAAGCCATTCTGTTCTGTCCCATATCAATGTTACAACAGCTGGTTTTAGTAAAACTTTTGGTAATGAGTTTTGGATCTATGTAATTCTGCTTCTGATCAACTTTGTAGTTTTCTCATTGCAACCCTTTTTGAAAGAAATTTACAAAAGCACACGTAATTACAGCAATTTCAAAGGAAAGAAAGAATTTCATGTTTAATTTGCAAACTGTCTACTTTGCATTTCAGTGTCTCTTATCAGCACGTTTTATACCTTGAAAATGCTCCTGAAAACCTCTCTAAAAATTTCATTTCCTCTTTTGGTGGCCAGTCCTGTAAAAATGATTTAACATGTATATGGACATCAAAATATCATAGATTATCCTGTGGGAGCATGACCTTACCAATCGTTCCCATAAAGATTTTCCTTTTTTTATAATCCATGAAGAAATCTGCAAATGTTTTCACTCTAGGCACTGACAGATTTAAAAAACAGTGCTGCAGCATTTCATTTAGGTTGGATAAAATAATTTCCTGGAGACAATGTCATTATGCGCTGCACCAGAGCCTTCAGAGAACAATACAGAAAAAGAAGTAGTTGGGAAGGCATGGGAAGAAAGGGGTGGAGAATGACAGCAAAGTAAGTAGCAAAATACAGGGTTTTTTGCTTGAGTTCTCATTTAATGTCTTTTGTCTATAAGAGAAAATGCAACATTCTTGCCCATGGGTTGTTTTTTTTCTTTCTGTGAACACCTTAGGACACAAAACGAGCATTGAGGGGGTAAAGGTGCAATATTTAGTTTCATCTGTGCTGCAAAATAGCATACTCCGTTGCACAAATGGGAATGGTAAACTCATCTAAACAGGCTTACAAAACAAAAAAAGGGCAGATATTATTATACCCTATTATATTATATCACATTAGTAAGCAGCCTTCAGAACAGGTTCAGGCCTTGATGGAGCTCTATTTGACCTTCCCCAAACCTTGTGGAGGTCTCATGCCATATCTGAAAGGAAAATTTTACAGATCCCCAACAGGATCCTTCAGAAATCAGAGGGGAGATTTCCCTGTAGGATGCATCAAGCTGTAACCATTCTACCATGCTAATGATGCTACAGCTGGCAACAGCACACATTATTTCCTCTGAAGAAGGAGAATTCTAAAAGTTCATTATCCTATGAAGGACCAATTTCCCAGTCACACAATGCATAATGGAAAGGAAATGGAAGAGAAGTGTTTCCTGATTTTATATTAACTAAACTGCAGGGGAGAGGGGGGGAAGGGGCTTGAAATTTATTAATGAAAGCTAAGGGGCCATTCCAATTCAGCACCAACACTCTAGACCTCCACTTCAAGAGGATGTTCTGGTTTCAGGTGGAATAGAGTACATTTTCTTCCTAATAGCTGCTACAGAGGAGTTCTGAAAATAAAGCAGTTCAAGCTATACAAATAAATAAATTACTGGGAAAGATGACAAATCAAGCATCTATTGAGCTGCAGACATCTCAAAAGCCAGAACACTGGAAGTTGTCTTCTTGTCAATGTGTATATATCATTTTGAACATGATATATTTGCTATAGACAAAGGTTAGCAAAGAAAAGAATAAAGTGACATTATCAAATGTCCAGTCCATTTGATAACTCATTTTCCTTAAAAATAACCTGATGGATTAGATCAGCTATGAATTAAAATGACAGATTTCCAAGTGCTCTGAACCTTGCAGCAGTAAGAATATTGTCCACACATGACATACCAACAGGTAAGAATTTTGATTATAGGAAGGCTGAGTGGAGAGGGAAGAAAACACATTCTTCTGAGTTGCTATTCATTATTCTTGATGTCTAAAGTGATTTTGAAGAAAAAAAATCATCTAATGGCATTTGTCTACAGAAAGTAAGTTTCTGAGCAAGCGCTTAAATTGATGTTTCCTCAGGACCAGTCACACACACAAAGGGAAATTGAATGACCTGTATCTCAGGTGATTATTCCCCTCCACTGGATATAATTAATACAATGACTCAATAATCATCAAGGGAGCACAAACAAGTGAGGAGCATACCAAGTGGACTTCTTCAGATCAAGATGCTAAGATCACTGTCAGTTTAAGCAGCTTTCTGCATAGCGCCACAAATCAGTCTTTTTCTCAGATCCTTGAGGACTGCTTTTCACAGGGGGAGGGAAGGAAAGGAAGAAAGTGATAGCCCTGAGCAAATTATTTGGATTTGAATCACTTGCCAGTTCAGATTCATCTACTAGAATTATTTTCTGAGTGTTATTTATTTTTCAGGAGAAATGGGACACCATAGAATAACTTTTCTTAATGTTTGACATATACAAGTGTAACGTTCAGTCCATATCAGGAAATGTCTTGTTCATATAACACATATTTCCCATAAGGCATTATAAAAAGCTTTTCTAGCATAATTATCATAATTGAATAAAAAGAATAAGGATCTGATTTCACATACATAGTCTTCTGGTTAAAAGCGGAAGCTGGAATACATTTTTCAGAGAGCATGGAATTATTTCCCAAGGAGGATACTCCACAGCAGGAAGTGCCAGAAAAACCACATGAAAAAAAACCACACTGGGAAACTCAAGTGTTTTGAGATTAATATATCAGTTCTTTCATGTACTTTTTGCTTAACTGAGGTGACTACTAAAATTCTTTTTAATCACTGTTCAGATGAGATAATTATTGGAAACGACATTCAACCTAAAACAACCTAACTAATGTTACTGCAAAGAGACCAAAGTACAAGACTGAGAAAAATGGAACATATCTGTTCCTGCTGGACTGTGATATTTTAATCTTTTTTGGGTTGTTTACTTGAAATCGAATCTGAATCACAATATGATTCTCTATGTAAATAACTTCTCATCTATACTTCAAGGGCAGGCACAGCTGCATCAAAAGCTCAGACACCTCTATCAGCATGCTGTGCAAAATGCCAGCCAGGTTGGTTTGTGTTGATCTTCTCTTTCAGTGACTTCCCCAAATAAAACTAAAAGACTTTTGAACGTAAAAAGCAAGTAAGGATTTGGGGGGTGGGCATGGACAACACACACCAAAACCCAAGAAATATTGAAACACAGCTTTTCCCTTGCCATTGTATTTTTTTAGTCCTGTCTTAGCTCCCAGGCTTAGAATCAGTGATTACCTTAGCTGCAGCAACCTCCACTCAGTTTCCTTTTGTCACTAAGAAATTTTATGACCTCCAAGATGTGGCTGTCTACTCCCTGCTCCTCTCGGAAGTCCTCCCTGGACTTCTCTGCCTGATACCACTATTGAGGAGTCTTGAGAATGTTCTCTTCCCTGAAAAAATTATTCTTCTTACCCTCCATCTGATCCAATTGGTTTAAAAGGAATACAGTGGGGTTGTCAATAAGAGTGAAAAATCCAATATTGTTCACCCAACAGCTTCAGTGTTTCTTCTCTCGGCATATGGGCCAAGATTTGCAATACTTCTTTCAGGGCCAAATCCTCTGCTTCTGTGTTACAAAGCATGGAAAACAAGAAGAGAGCAAAATTTGCTGGGTCACAACTCTACTGCCACGCCTGCTCTGACTGCAGAGGTATGGCTTGCAAACCACTGCCCAGACCAGAAGCCAGAAGAACAAACGTACCAAGTTCTGTGTGCAGTTTATGCAGTTTAAGGCACAGATACCTTTTCAACAGTTACAGCACTGGCTGTATTTTAGCTCCATTGCGCTTTCTGGTAACTACTGCAGGATAGTACTCAACTTCAAGCTTGGGGTTTTAATTTCTTCATGTTCCCTTTTTTTTATAGAAAAGTTTAAAGTTAATGAATTAATTTGCAGTTAACTTTGAACAAAGTCCTCAACAGTTATTTAGGTGTTGAAATATCTCAGTAATGAAAGCAAAGCAAAAGGTGACCTGGCAGGTTAAGTATCTTACTTTTAAGCACATCTTTCTCTACTACAGCTGTGTCCGTGTATGTCTGACTGTTTTGGCATAAGCTAATCTCCATGCTCCCACATAGCTCAGTGCTCTTTTAGAACAGCTGCATTGCATTTGGGGGGAAAATTGTATGATGCAAAGTATTTCAGTGAACAATATGCACTCCGTAATTATTTTGCAGCCCACTGTACAGTGCCTAATTGGATTCTAGGACTTAAAAAGGGATAAAGGAAACTATTCTCTCACTTAAATCTTCCAATACCCCATAAATCATTTGCTTCAACAATGCAGTCCAGGTTTTAGATGGCAGTAAAGCAACACGTGGAAGATGCTATTAGATTTTATAATCCAGCTGACTGCAGATGAATTGGGAGACTTCAAAAATAGAGGTAGGAGAGGAAGATAAGACCAATCAAAACCCACATAACCTTTTTTCAGAGCAACATTGTTCCGTGGAACACCACATCTGTTTTCAGCTTGGACACAGTAGTAAGCAGACCTGGCATGACCTGCAGGGAATGGTGTGATGACAAAGTCATTTTTCTAGAAACCAGTTCAAACTCACTCTGAGCAACAGAAGCTGAAGAAAAACATCAGTAGTTTCCTTAGCAGGGTGAAGAAAGTGGCCATTACAATTTGGAAGTTCACTATCACAGCCTCCACTAACTGACAGCTAGCCAGTTTAGTGTACTAGAAAAACCTTCATGATATTCTCCTGAAGGCAAGAAACACTTAGTGATACTAAGCTGTATTAGAAGTGCTATTCAGACTGTCCACTTCAGGTATGCAGTAAAGGAGTTCAGAATTGCTTCCCTTCTTTTTCAAAGACTTACATCTCTCAGTGAACTGTATAGGGAAGTCAGTCTCTGTCAATTTGTGTCTTTCACATTTGTGTCTCTGAACAAATGTAATCTGAATTACATTTAAACAATATATCTGATGTATCTAGCACCTAATCTTTCTCTTGCACCAAGTCACAAATCCTACAGGGTGTTTCTGGTTGTTTTAAGGCCCATTTGACAGCTGTGGAAAGCTCCTGAATAGTAAGCATAATGAATAGTTCCTGAACAGTAAGTGTAATGCAGGACTGCGTGATGGAAATGGAAGAGCATTTTTCTCCCACATCCACAGTGTTCAGTAAGAATGGTGGAGCTACTTTTGTCATACCAAGAGGCTTAGAATACTCTGTGTTTTCCTAGATGACAGATAAGAAAGAGAAGTTTATCCAAAATGTAACTAAACTAGCTGAAACTTAACCTGTGGGTTTGAAAGTGAAAGTGGGTGTGCCACTAGAAAAAGCCAGTATCTGCTTCTTGAAGCATAGGTTCCACTTTGTACAAGCTCTTTATGAGCAAGTGAAAAAGTTTCTCCAACAACTAGGAAAGAAAGAAGCTTTCTAGACATACCAATCACATTAAAATGATGCATCTAAAAGTCTCCCAAACTGATGAGAAGGTGTCCTAAATTAACTGTATTTGTGTAAATATTTATTAGTCATTGCTGGTTTGGTCTGTGTGTGTGGATGAGCCAAACCTCAGATTCAACACAACAGGATGGACTTAAAACACATGAAACTGAAGAATTCCAATGAGCTGAGTACACATATGGTCTCAGTACATGACAGTGACATACCCAAGTCACTGTTCACAATCAATGCATTGATAAAGCCTTCAGAGACTCTTCTTGTTCCAGAGGAGACATTTTACAGCAGCATCAGTTAACCATCCGGGAGAGGGAAAAAAAGGACAGCTGGCATTATATCTCTTCATATGTTGTGGAGAACACGTAAATAGTGCGTTTCTCAAGGTTCACAAGCAGAGTTACTGTATTCTATGTCAGTTCAAATTACCATCCCTAAATATGAATACTCTCCTGAAAGCTCTCTGCCTTTTTCAGGAGCCCTTCTACTATCCCTTCTTCTGCTTTCTTAGCACACTGACAAAATGCTCTAATAAAAGTTTGTTCTTTTGCTTAATTACAAAATTAAGCTGCCACACGGAGCTGCTAAATTAGAGAGAGAATAAGTTTAATCTTACAAGACATTGCTATTTTGCCTTTTCTCCTTTCCCCCACTCTTTATCAGGAGAAAACTGAGATTTTGTGAAGCATCATGAATATCCAGAAACAATCCCCTCATCACAGAAAAGTGCATTGTTAAAGGACATACCTGGTGTAAAAGATACCACCCTGGGCTGTTCTGCTCTAGGTACAAGGCAAGTGCTCTGAACTGTTAGATGTTTCAGGATAAAGGAAGATCTCTCAGCATTCTTTTAACCTAAGAAATCACAGTTCTTCCAACGAACAAAGTTTCCAATATAAAAATCACCTGTTTTTCTGTTATACCAGCATGCCTGAGGGTCATGATTCTTGGAGTACTTAGACAGGAAGAAATATCATGTAGCTGTTAATCAGAAGAAACAGCTATGTCACAAGCTGCTTTATCCTCACACTGTCTGACTACATCCAATAGGAAAGTGAGAATAGTTGACAACAAGGAAAGCAGACAAGAGGTAGTGGACATCTTGCCTTATCTTTTTTTCGTAGAACTCTTGCTTAGTAAACAAAATTAATGGTTATTATTACCTTTCAGGATGCAGAGTTTTATTCACAGTCTCAAGACAAACTGCCAAAATTAAGCATACAGTATAACTCAGAGCTCAAAATACTGATCAAACTGTGTACCAAAGTACTTTTCCTCCCTTGCTTTCTTGTCTGTTGTAAAAGCAGTTCTAGAAACCAAGCAACAATACCATTTAATACTGATGGTTACCTCCACCTTGGGGTAAGCAGCCAGCCAAGCAGAAAAAATTAAACCTTCCAAAAAGAAGAGGAATAAGCAGCATACTCGGTCAGCTACATATTTGATTTTCTAGTCTTACTAAGCAAACATTAAGCATCTGGCATTGGTAAGAATCTACATGCATAAAGAGGCATATAGACCAACACACCAGAAACAGAAGTGTTTGGCCATCATTTGGAATTAGCTTATTAAACGCACCTACTGGATTTTATTGGAGTTTTTCTTATATCTTCCAGCAGGACTGCTCCACAGCAGTCTCTGCCTGGATTTCTAAAACCTAGAAAACACAGGTCTCTCCTTCAGGGTGTACTGTGCCCGACAAGAGTCCGGTAGATCTGTGCCTTCTCAGAAGGCAGGTTAATTGGATTCAAGGTCCTGCCCCATCAGTGCAAACCTCTGTCACAGAACTGGCTG
Organism: Scopus umbretta; assembly: GCA_013400535.1. Lineage (NCBI taxonomy): Eukaryota > Metazoa > Chordata > Aves > Pelecaniformes > Scopidae > Scopus > Scopus umbretta. Next base: position 16,133 of record VZTL01022128.1, read on the forward strand.
GCAACATCTCTTGCAGACTTACAGTCACCTTCTCTCAGTACATATAGCAGAAGCACTACTTGTAGTTACCCAACTATAACTTGACTGAAGAGCTTTGATCTTGCTCTAACTCACATTTTGCTACCATTTGCTATGATAGTTGTTCATACGTCTTGACTGCTGTGCAGGAAGGATCCCTTTCCCACAGGTCAAAAAAATCCAAGACATGCCATATGACTAGGCTCACAAACAGCACTGAATGAAGCTAACAACTAGCACACCCAGCATGTGGTACAAAGAGAGATACAAAATGGTTTATGAGTAGTTGAGAGCTTTTGAATAAGTATACAGACAAGGTGATCCTAGGATTGTAGCTGCACAAGGAAGATTGGCAGCTTGATACAAATGAGGATCTGTGCTGTGTGGAGTAGCAGGTAGAATGTCAAAAGTTTTCTAGCCCAGTGAGCTGCAGAATTTCATGTATCCACAGGAATATAATTATAAAAGCTTGTTCTAGAACACTTTCATGTAAAACAAGGCCTAGGAAGTGGCTATCATTTCTGCAGTAAGAACGACGAAGATTTTGAATTAACATGGGTAAAAAATAAGACAAGAAACTAAGAGGTTGCTACCACTAACCAGAGAAAGTATGTGAAGTATATGGTCTACATAAAATACATGGAAAATCACAGCACCTTAGTAAGGAATCTTTCTTGCAAGTTAGCAGGGCTCACTGAAAGAACTAAATTTGAAGGAGGAAAGGGATAAAACCAGGCTCTCTAGTGCCTGGGGGTGGCACACCAATGTTCAAGGGATGGTGTGCTAGCAAAGTCCTTTGATCTGCCATCTCAATAGAGGTAGGGGGTGGAGATCCATGCAGCAGCAAAGATGCAAGGGTTAGGGATGTGCTAGAAACCATGGAAATGCCTGAGAATGGTCATGCAGGAATTAGGTCTCCCCTCAAAAAGGTGGCAGG
>VZTL01022130.1:6916-52159 GCA_013400535.1 Scopus umbretta
CTTTTTTTTTTTTTTTTTTCTTTTGAGGGTGGTGATGGTAGGGTAGTGACGGTTATCTTGATTTCAAGAATCTGCGCACAGCTCCTTAATCACACTGTTATAAATTACAGTATTTTAACTGCTTTGTCCCTTACCAGGTGGATCAGCATCTTTTCCTCTACCTTGCCAATAGCTTATCAGATCATCCCAAGGCCTGATGGTGATGACAATGCCCACAACAAAACTATAATGTTCTCATTTTCAGACCTGTTTGTGACTTACAAGACTAAGAAATGGCCTTATAGTCAAAGCACCCACCATGCTCTTTGTACAGTCTAGAAATTGCTCTAAAGCCATGTGGTTGGGTGGATTTTTGTTTTGTTCTTGGCAACACGAACAGTTATTTAAGATTGTGCTGCAGTGAGAAATGGTTCTGTTTTCAGTTACCTGTCAAGCTCTAACTCAATCTTTGGAGTTTTAAATTTTTCTCCTGGATCCACTGGTGGAACCATAAGCTGCTCCAGTAGACTTGAACACTGCCTTTTAATGCCATCCTTATGCAAGGTTGTTGCAGAAGAAATGGACGCTGTCAGTCTTGGCAGATCTAAAAACAAAACGGGCTTTGATTCACATGGAAAATGTTCTTGTCAATAACTTTCCTTCATACCTACTGCAACCCTTCCCTTCAAGGCATAAGCCGAGTTCAGCCACGGTATAAAATTGCTAAAATCAAGTCATGTCAATGAATTCACACCTATTTGCAAAATCAGTGACGTGATTTCTCTTTGTCTACTCAGTGGTTCCTGCTGTGAAAAAGGCAAATTGTCTGAGAGCCCATCAGTCCTAAAGGGTTGGGCAATATGATCCATTTTGTAGCTATTTGCTGAGATACAGCAAGGACTTTCCTTCCCTCATCATACAGTCTCCTTCAATGGGTTGCTGAGACACCATAATGGGCAAGTTACTGTAGGACAATGTGTCTTCTTGTGGGCATGTAATTGGTTAGAAAGTGCCAAGTTAGTAGCCCTAAATAAACGAATGAATCTGGTTAACTATGATCTAACATATCACATTTTATCTCCAACTAAATCTGTCTTAAAACACCAGATTTTGCAATCAAGCTGTTATTCTGGTACCTGTTATTAAAGCACCTCACTGTTTGAAAGTCAGTGTTGCTATGCAATTATCTCTGTTGCAATTTTTAAATTCCTTCTGGTGAAGATTTGTCTTGTACTAGAGGTAGAAGTGAATGACACAAAAGGCTTTTTGTGCCATGGCTTATATGGGATACTGCGATTTCAAGGCTGTCAGCTCGAACCCCACAAAAATATCCTTGTTGATCTGTACAAAGAGGTGCTTGGTAGCACTGGTAGCCTCACTTCCAGCCATGTCACAGAGACCAGCGGTTTTGATCAAAACACTTACATGTCTTCCTGTATTCTGGTTTATCCACCAGGTTGGCTTGCAGCATGGAATAGGTGACATTTTTAAAATTAGTCTTCTTTAAGAAGAACAGCTGTAAAGTCTATTTTGCTGCTCGGAGATGACCATTCACATCTCTTTGAATAGACTGACACATGGCCTTCATTTTCATTAATGGTGATAGACGTGGCACAGTGGATGGATGGAAGGGAGGGGATCCTATTTCTTATTCATGCCCTTTTTATGTCTTTTGCCTCACAGAGAGAAACTCCCAAGAAAAAAAAAATGGCAGTTCTTTCACTGGCCTTTCTTAGCAAACTGTTGCAAGAGAGAAGGAACAGATGAAATGCCAGATTAGACTGCTGGTGTTCATTACCAGATTCAGCGACAACCACTACCTTTTCCCTCCAAAGGAAGCTTAAACATCACGCAAAGCACCTGTCTAATTGTGCAGTAATGTACAGAAATGGTCTGTGGTGGAGATCTCTTCCTGACCCTCACATGGTTGGCTTTATGCCATGGAGCATCAGATTTGCTTATCCTAAATATAACCAAATGCTAGTTATATATTTATTTAGCATTTTTTAAAAAAAAAAAAACATTTACCACATTTGACTTGCAACTTTCTGTGGTTGGGATTTCCACAGTCTGACTGTAAATGGAGGTTTTTGTAAACCTCAGTTTGGATATAGAATTTATCAACTGAAGATGATTTGGGATGAGGAATCGTGTTTGGCAGTGGAAAGTAAAGAAAAATGCTGAATGTAAGAGAAACTTTCATCAAGATACTCTGTATGAATACTTGTCTGAACATTTCTTTAAGTGAGTTGGCTCAAAGAACCAAGTTACATTTTGGCTAAAAAATGCCAGTATTCTCTAAAAAAAAAAAAAAGCCACAAAAAGAATTGTAATATCATCAGAGTATCATTAGCCTGGGCCATATTTGCTGAAGAAATCTGTGCACCACCGCACATGATGGACCAAAGAAGCTTGTGACCTGGCCAGCTGCAAGCTGCAAACAGCATCACTGGTGGCAGGAGCCATGTGCCTGCAGCCGATCAGCAGGCTGACCACCTGTGTCTAGCACATGGCTTTTTGGCCCACAAAGAAACCATGATGCTGCTGTGCTGGGAATGCTTGATGGCACTCTGGAAGGGGGAATAGGAGGCGGGTCAGGTTAGGTGTGAGCTGAAACTTCCCTAGATGCCTTCCCCATGTTCCTTCCCCTCCCCAGTAAATTTGCCCCTACCCAAGCAAAAAGCAGTTGAAAAACTGATTTTGCGTCAAACAACTTGTTCAGCTCCATCTCATATGTGCCGTAGCTCACCCTCATTCTCTTCACAGTACCATGGATGGTCATATTTTCTATGACAGGAATAAGGACGTGCCAATAACTGGCACAGGGCAAGAGCCAGACAGATGAGGTGATCATCAGGGTCAGCCCATGTTCATGGAAGGCAAGCTTGTTTTCCCTCTGACTGCAGTTCCTCAGAGAAGGGAGTGTTGTTGTGAAAAATAAGATGTGTAATTCATTTACAAAGTGTGATCAGAATGACAGGGTTTCAGACCCTGGTCTACAGTATCAAGCTGACTTCAAACAACCTCCACATTTATGTGTGCCTAAGTTGTCAGACAGAGTTAATATTACACATTTAGAAGCCAAATAGGTTCTAGAGTCTGTGCAGTTATGTGTGTGGATTTAGTTGTTTTAAAATGATACAGAGGGGAATTTAGCAAATTTCAAATCTGGAGAAAGCATGGGGCCAACCTTGGGCTCTCCTCTGAGCCAGCAGTGCTCCATTCAGGGGTGCACATTCTTTGAGAGACACATCCAAAAGCACTGGCCCCATGGGTTGCTCTCCACTGAGAACAGGGATACACCCAAACAGGACCTGCTCCAAATAATGCAGTCTCACTCTTATGTGCAACAAACTAAACTCCACAAAGCTAAGGTATATTCCTTTGGCAGGAGAAGCTACCTCATTCCCTCAAGAGACCCTAGAGGGTACCCAAAACTATAGGTAGATCTGCATCAGGTGAAGAGCCCGTGGCCTTGGGTGTAATTGCAGTGTGATACTAACACCACTCAAATGTTCCTCAGCTTGCTCAGAGGTTCCTCAGTTCCTCAGAGGTTTCCTTCTCTTCTTCTCTCAATTACAGCAGGGCTAGAGACCCCAGGCAAAGCTGTATTTGTGAAGCAAGCACTCTCCTGCACTCAGCAAATTCTTTAAATAAGCCTGAAAAAAAGCTCTGTGGGAAGAGGGAAAGGGAACACTATGTATCCTGTTCCATTCGAGTACAGCCAGGAGAAAGCAGAGGGAAAGAAGACCTTAAGAAGTCATCTAGTCTGTCCTCCCGCCCGAAGGCAGTGGGTACCATCTCTTAATTTGATACATAATGAACAGAAGTAAAATGGGCTGAAAGATTTTTTTTTCCCCACTAGGACTTACCAAAAAAATGTTAGTTTTCACTTCATGTGGTTTAAAACTGACTTAGGCTTCTTCGTTTCAAATGGCTAATGTATTTTGTTGATCAAAATCACCAGTCACTTTCATTTTAAAATAATGGCATATCAAAAAACAATTTTTCATCCTCAAAAGTCAGATTAAAAAGATCAATCTTCATTCACTTTCATAAAAAGTTTTTAACCAATTAAGTGAAAAATAGTTACTCTGCCTTTTTCTGTATGTTAGATCTAAGCTCAGCCCTTTCCTGGTTCTGTTTACAATTGCCCCTAGCTGCGTTTTTGAAAAGATTTTTCTTTTTCTTTTATAAACTCATCTCTTGCTATTTTACCCTTGTACAGTAGTATTTTTCTATATAGTTAATTTGTGCCTTTTACATATCTTAATTCCATTACATTTTCATGTCTTTCTTTTCTATTTGTATTTAAACTAGTTTAAAGTTTCTGCCCTCTTTAATTCCTTAACTCGTGCCATTTTATTGCCATGATTAAGTAGCTGTCCCTAGGCAGCAGCAATGAAAATGCAAGCTTTCCCATCACATTCACTTATCTGCTTCTTGCTGGAATTAAGATTAATTATAGTTGTCAGCCCATAACTAAAATCACAAATGTCGATTTCCCCTTTCCACATTTTTCGCTGTCAGAATAAATTGCATAATCATCACTTAATACCATGCTCTTGTTTCCCTAATAATACGCTGAAGCCAAAGGTTTACCAAAGGGAGCCCAAGGAAAACACATGAAACCTGAGAGGGTAAACATGACATGGGAAAGCACGGCCATGATGAGGCTTGTCCCACAGCTGGAGTGAAACCTCCACAGGTTCCCCTGAGCATAGCCTGCACCAGCAGTTGCCTCCATGGGCCACAGCAGTGGGCTTTGCTCCAGGGGGAGTGATTGCTTGGAGGATGATCGTGCTGGCACCTGGCCTGTGGGGCTCCTCTCCCTGGAAAAATGGCCAGCAATCAGGGACAGAATTTCCCTCAGATGCTCAGGGTTAATCGAGTCGTTGCTGGGGAGGGGTTCTGCAGGTCCAGGAAGAGAGCTGGGCTGGAAGTGACTGATGGCAGCCCAGCCACGTCAAAGATCTGCAACTTGAGCAGCTCATGGGACACCCCCTTTGACTGCTTGCTGCCCACCGCCTTCCCAACGTCTTGGTGTGCCTGCCACCAGGTTTGGTATCCTGTGGGATTGTGTCACTTTGGATTTGACCAAGTTAAAATGTATCTGTAACGGACTGCCCCATCAACCCATCCTGTTCATGTGGCTCATTTTCTTGCCATACAAATTCACCTCCTTAAGCATGTAGCTAGCTTGTGCCCCAAGGATGTAAATGGAGAAGCTTATTTCCAAGTTGGGGTCTTGGAAATTACATCAACATACAGTCAACTTTGTTGCCCTAAACCCCTTCCTGATCCCAATCCCATCTTACATACGGATGTCAACCCAGAGAATCACATACTAGCTGTCCCCATAATCTATCTTTGTCCTGTTTTTTAGAAGATCCTGCTTTTCTATGGTTTTTTGTCTTAGCAACATTAGACAAAAATCTAAAAAAAAATCTACGTACCTGTGGCCTTTAATAAAGGGTGGCTGGTGAAGCAGCTGCACCCTGTACCATCGCTGCACGTCCTGCTCAGGTACCGACTCCCCTTTGGAGGAGTTTCTCTCTTTCCTCTGATCTTCCAGGAGGGACCCTCAGAAAAGTTATCTCCAGGTATGGGTGCCTGCAGTTGGGTGATGTCTGTCTCCCTTCTCTTTTTTAAATTTCAAAAATTGCCATTAAAAAAAATATTTTCAAAGAGAAAACTTAGAATTTCTTTTATGAAAAGTCAGTATTTTAGCTTCCAGCTCTTAAGCTGGAGTGTATACTCAAAACTTGACTCACATTTTTCAGTCCTTTCATTCTCCTAAAGCTGTCTAAGCAAGTTTACCATTAGCCAAAAAAAAAAAAAAAAAAAAAAACCAAAAAAACCCCCAATTCTAATATCAAATTCATTCAGAGAGTTCAGCACTACAAAGTGAGAGAAATATATGACTTCTGACCTGGAATGTCAATAGTAGGCTTGTGTGCAGACCAAAATGAAAATACCACTGTAGTCAAGGCACTTTGGTAAAGTTACTGTTTCCATTCCACCGATTTGAAGGGATTTTTTTTTTTTTAATCAATTGTCATTTCCCCTTCTCTATTTTTTAGGTTGTTTTTTTTTTTTATTGTTGTCCACTGGCTTGAGAAGCTGTTTACTCAAGATGCCTAATTTCAGGAACTATATGCAGGGATTTATATGTGTGTTTACAGATGCCAGTTGTTTGAAAAACTGGCCCTATAAAGGGACTTTGCTCAGCTTCTGAAATTTGGGAAGCTCTCTGAGAATCAGAGTATGGAAACCCTCTGAAACTCACTGTCCACAGAAGGAAAACCTGTTCTCCAGAGCAGGTAGGCAGAGTGAAGGAAATAGAGTGGGGCAGCTGGTGGGGGATTTGCAAGAGGGACTGGGACCTTCTGGAGGTTGCTGCAGCAACAGGAACATGTGGGTCTGGCCTGTGCCTCTTGCCTGGTAGTAGCAAGACATCCTGCAGGACCTCAGTTTGCAGGGTGACCACCCTGAGAGTGTCTGGTTTAGTTGCTGCACATTACTTTGCATGCAGAAAAAAATGATGCCTTGTAAAATTAGATACTTAAGACGCTTAAATGCAGTCCAATGTCATGCTTGGCTCCTGCAGGTGTGACAGCTCTTCTTCAGAGGCAAAGGACAAGCAAGCCCTTAGCAGAGGTAGTGGGAGCCAGATGCCCTGTTTTCTTTCTGACTTGGCTCCTTTGGCTTGGTCCCAGCCCCTTGTGAAGTGCTCTGGGAAGCTGGTATTTGGAATGAGAGACAGAGAAGAGCTAGGATGACATTTTGCAGTGCATGTGCTAGCTTTGACTGCCAGCTCTCTGCTTTCCCACAGACAGTGCTCTCCCCAAACCCTTCTCCTCAATTCCTAATCCTCCAGCCCAGTCTGAGGGCTGTGGTGTAGCAGTGGCACCAGCAGCGGTAAGACTGGGGAGCCGAGTGTTTCCATCCCGCTCTCCAGCAAGCTGAACTGCCTCCCTCCTGGCCCCCCATCTGCCCCACAGCCCACCAAACGTACCCTTGTGATTAATGGGAATGGTCAGAGATAAATGACTGACTCCAGTGTTGGAGGAGCAGATCATGGAATTACTTGAATAGAGGCAGCAAATCAAACAGTGTAACTTTATTTGGCTTGATGAAGTTCCCATGGTTTCACTTGACAGAAAGCTGTATGCGTGTTTTTGGGCACGTGCCTACTGGCTGCAGTGCCAAGACAGAGAGGGAACCCAGAAAAGACACGCTCTCTCTTCTGCATTCTGTCAGAAGTACCAAGCGGCAGAGATGAAAAAGGGCCACGTGAGAGCTGCATCCCGCTGCTCCTCTCTGGGGTTTGGCTGGGACTTGGGGGCAGTAAAAGCCCAGTTTTACTTCTCCCCTTAAAAAAACAAAGCGGGTTTGGGACGAGAGAGGTACAGTGAAGGGAGCAGGCAGCAGAAGGTGGGTTATTTTTACTTTCCTAATGAACTACTTCCCAGGCAGACTTGCCTAAGGGAATCATGGTTTACTGAAGACAAACCTCCCTCCCATCATTCTCTTACTTAGGTCACATGTTTGAATAAAATAATTCTTGTTTTGATTTATTTTCTTTTTTTAAAAAGCTTTTCTTTTTTAATGCTGTCAATTTACAGCCCTGCCAAAGCCTTCTATAACAATGAATCTGTCTATAGCCTCCAGATCTTCTCACGCTTCCCACCAGAAGCTCTTTAAACATTTGTGATACGTAAAATTGCAATAATTAGCATTTTGCCCCTTCTTGGATGATGTCATGTTCACTGACTGATGCAGTAAAAGCTGCTCAACAGGGTATCTCTCCAAACAGTGAAGAATAGTTTTCTATCTAGAGGAAGCATAATGTGCACTATCATCCTCTGCACCGAGAGACAGACCAAGGCCAGGGGCAGAGCTGCTCTTCCCTGGCTGGAGAGTTTGCCTCTGTAGCAAGAGGGTAATCACTAGCCAAAAAATGAAGCAACTTGTGGTACTGATTTTTCAGTGTTACATGTATGCTGTTAAAATCTGTGGAATGCTGGAGACTTGCATGTTTTTTTGTGTATCTCATCCTAATCTGAACTTTCCCAACAAGTGAGCAATATGACAGGAATCATAACAGAGGAAATCAGTGCTTTAATTTAAAAAATTACTTGCAAACCAGTTCTAGTATTTGTGACCAGCTCCGTTAATTAAAGAAACAACCCAGCATGAATACTAATCCTATTTCTACTCCATACAGAAGTTAAGTGGTTTGTTTTTTCATACAGCCCATCGGTGGCACTATGGAAGAGTTCTGACTCCTGGATCTCAGCTTTAACCACTGGACAGACAGCCTGTGTAAGGCTGAAGGTAGCGCACAACCAGCAAACAGCAAGGGTTACAGACACGCAGCGTGGTAGCTGCAAGAGCCAAGCTAGCAGGATATAAGGCCTCCAGTGCTGCCAGCTTGTGTGGACAGTTTTATGTGCCGTTTCTCTGCCTCCTGCTTCATAGACGGGATAAACGATGTGTGAGAGGAGCCAAGAACACATTTTATATGAACATCATGTACTGTAGGAAACGTGTCTCTACCATCTTCCAGCCCTGGTTTCTTTTATAAGAAATTAGCCACTCGAGAAAATTCCAGCTCCTCTCTTGTCTGTATTTCCTAATTGTGTCAAGATCCATATTGAAGAGCTCATTAATAGATTAAAGGAGCACAATGTGTGCAGCACGTATTCAGGGGGGAGCAGAGATGTGAGCTGATGCCACCCCAGTGGGGTAGGGACCTTTCCCAGCCAGGGCACCAGGCTGGCATGCCCTGCTAGTCCCCTGGGCCCAGCCAGTGGCTTCCCGCGGCCTTTCACTCCTCTTCCAGGCCAGTAGCTTTTTCCTCCTCTACAGCTGAGACTTGCTATGTCTGGCTCTGTCCTTCCTAGGCCTAAACCTCTCTGGGCTATGCATTTTGGTGGCCGCAGATGCACTCATGCGCTATTCAGCCTTTGCTTCTCCAGAACTGAACGTCTTCTGTACTACCTTTTGCTCCCAGGCCTTCTCCTTGTATTAATAAAAGGGCCTCCTACGCTGACCATATTTTTTTCTGAAAGCAAGGGCCTTTTCTTGTATGGATGGGTTATACACAAGGGAAAATAGACATTTTTATCATTTCAAAGTCACAGTTTTCTGTTTAGGGATGAGGGCTTTTACCAGTGTGTATTGATGTATATGGCCTCATTCAATACGGGCACTAAAAAACCCCATCCTGTTTTGTCTGAGGAGATACCAGCGAGATATTAAAGCTGAAATTAGCTTTTTTTGCCTGGAGTTAAATCAATTCCAGACTCTATTAATTTGAGCAAGTGCCCTTGGTCCCATTGCTGGGCCATCCAGAGCTATTGTATAACAACTAATTGGTCTATACGTCCCCTTCAGTAAGGGAAGGCTGCTGCAGACACGGAGCTCGCTGAAGCCGGGAGAGACGCCTGACCCAGGGGAGCTGCGACACGAGGGGGGATTAAGCGCAGCGCCGCCGTGTTGTGTTAACCTCTGCGGGCGGGGGCCGGGGGGGAGCCCCTCTTGGGGTGCGTGCACGGCTCCTCGGGCAGGGGAGCCAAGGGGAAGTGGGAGGGTGAACAGTTCATAGAGATTGTGAACCAAAAGATAAACAAACACCCCCACCCCGGGCTTTGGGGACGGTGAAGGTTTAGCTCTGCGTGTTGGGATGGCAGAAGAGGGAAAGTGGGGCTGAGGGTCCCGAGAGAGGGTGGGCAGGGCTGGATGCGGGCTCATAGCGGCAGCCCTGCGGCAGGGAAGCGAGGAGCGGCAAGGGCTGCCGAGCTGTGGGAGCGGAGGAGAGGGGCGTGTGGCAAACCAAACACAACGCAAGGGCTTTTGCCATCACTTCTGCAGAGGGAACCGCCACGGCTCTGAGGGTGAGCGATCGGTGCCTCTGCTCACACAGGGGTAAGACCGAAAATGTCTTTGCCACCTCAATGAGGGGAGGCATCCCCTCATGAGGCAGTGGTGGGGAGGCAGTGGCGAGGAGTCTGCAGCTGGCCCTGGTGGCACAGGACATGTCCCCCAGATCCATACATTTGGGCTGATCTCCGCGTCTGGGCAGAAGCACATGCGTAAGAGCGTTAGGCCTGGGCAGCAGCACAGGGGGTTCCCATGAATAAACCAGCCTGTTCAGCTCATGTCCCGAATAGGATTTGGTGTCAGAAATGAGAGTCTTGTGGAAGACCCTTTGGCCATCCTGGTTCCAGAGAGGAGAACCCTTCTCCTCCAGCTGGATCATGCCCCATGAGACCTTCAGCTTTCCCCTCTAAGGCACACCAATGAGAGAAACAGGGCATACACTTCGGCTGCAGGAGAGTTTCCTAGTGGGGCACTGGTCCCAGGCTATGGCTCCGGGAGCACCATGGCCCAGGAAGTAAATGTTAAGTTGGCATTAGGGGTAATTTTGGATTCCTCGGGGCTTTATTCCCCTGTGAGCCTCCCTCCCCACCCTCCAGCGCCCTGCGGACTTGGGCCAAAGCTGGCAGCCCAGCACTAGGAGTGGCCTCAGGGGCACGGAGCGCTGGATGGGGCTTGCCAGCAGGCTCCGCCACCACATGGGGTTGACATAATGTCACCATGTCCTGGTGCTGCAATGTGATGAGAAGAAGCTGAATCTGGCACAGCCCCCAGCCCCCTCTGTGCCGCCATTTCTTTTTCCCCAGAGGAGAAACAAAGAGATCTGCCACTGCTGGCACGCGGGTGGGCTGATGCTTTGCCCGTCGCGATGCTTGAAAGGAGGCACCACTTTCTCCCGCATTTGATCCTACCCTGCCATGGATGCTCTCCGTCAGACATGTGATAAATCTTCAATAATAAACATCAGGCGGGGGAATGAAAATGTTATTTATTGGCAAAAAATTAAGCTCCCCCCTCAACAAGAGCAGGGGGGAGAAGGAAGACGGAGGCTGAGGGGAGAGAAGGGAGGAAGCAAGGACACGGAGAGCTCAGGAAAAGGGAGAGGAGGAAAAGAGGGAGAGAGGGGACAGGCGATGGGGATGGGAGAAGGAAGACGCAGGAAGGGGTACTGGGAGAGGGTGAGACACAGGCGTGAAGGAACAGATACCGAGGTGGACAAAGAGCGGGGTGGGGTAGACGGAGGGAACAGCATGAATGTGTTTGTCTGCAGAAGAATACACGCTAATTCTTGGAATATGCCAGTCCCTTAAATCACCGCCGCGGGAGGGGAGCCGTCCAAGGCTTGGGAGCCCCGCGCGCTCCGGGTGACAGGCCCGTGGTCTTTCCTCAGCAAGAGACTGAGCAGAGACGGGAAATCTTGCATCGCTGCGCCTCCTCTGAGGGCTAACATTTCTCTCCCTCTTTCTTTTCTTTCTTGTCTTAAACTTGAGAAAATCAAAAAAGAAAGCAAGTAAAACAAAAGCCCCTTCGCCTTAATTAAATTACTCAGCCGCCCTCTGGGGTTGACACTGGGGATACATGAGGCTTTTGTGTAATATCTGGAGGAATTCTCCCGCCACCCCCCACCTCCCCCTGCCCCGTCCCAGGGACAGGCAGGCGGATTTCAAAGGGGAAGGGAAAGGAAGGGGGAGGGGGATAAGCTAATAGGGATGGGAATTATTCTGTGATGGCTGGAGGGATAAGAGAAAAAAGGGAAGGAAAGTCGCTGCTGAAATTGAAAGCCGATTCCCCGAGCTGGCTCGAGGCAGTGCTCTGACCTAGGGCAGCTGCCCTTTTGCCAGAGACATAGGCAAAGTTCAGGGCACAGGGAAAGCTGCATAAATATGAAGCCTTTATCAGGGGGCCAATCCTGCTGCCGCCGCAGGACGTGCTTGCCCGCTCTGGCCGCAGTGTGAGGAGGCAAGGCGAGCTCCCCGAGGATGCCGGCAGCAGGCCGGGCTCGGGGCGGCCTGGCCAGTAGCCGTGCGGGGCCAGCTGCAGGGCCGTCCTTGATCAGGGACACTGCAGGCAGCCGAGCCAGGCCATCCTGCAGGCTCTGGGCAGCCTGCCTACCTGCCCAGGCAGCAGCACCACCACTTCACAGCCCCTGCAGCGAGCTCCCCAGGTCCTGCGAGAGGGTCACCAGCAGGGAAGCTGGCTTCCATGAGCAGGAGGCTTCACTCAGAGAGGGCACTGATGTTTTTATCAGTATGTCCCCCAACCCTGTGCAGAGGACATCCGGGAGATGCTGTGGCAAACACATGGGTGATTATGGCTGTCCTGCCAGCAGGATTGTTTTCATGCTGCTGCTGTCAGTGGACTTGTTTGAGAGCTGTGGTTTTCCTCCCCAAAACCTCCCATTGGCAAGTTCCTACATTTTCCCCTCTAAAAATTGGGTGAAGTGAGCTTTGTTTTGTACCCTCAGTTTGGCCTTGGGTCAAGAGAAACCTATACCTGCTGCTTGAAAGGGGAAGGCACTCTTCACATTAGGTGTAGTCTGCAAAGGTAGCTGAACCCATGCTGGATCCTTCCCGCCACCTCCCCCACACACGCAAGCATTGCACTGCCCAGGACCCAGAGTCCTGGCATCAGGCTTGACTTGGCTTTTGGAGAAAGGTGACTATGCTGTCTGGGGCTGGGATGTGTAACCCATAAACAAGCGATGCAAACAGAAGGAGTGGAGACTGCATACCAGCACCAGCTCCCTTTTACTTACTGTTGGGAAGGAATATTTCTGGGAACAAAGAACATCTGGGCTGTAGGCTAAACTGGGCTTTATACGATGAAGCTTGTAATACTGTCCCATCTGGAGAGCAGCTCCAGTGAGCTCCGTGGGGAGATAAGAGACAGAGTCAACCATAAATCCACTCCTTTAAGCATGACAAGTGTGTGTCTCATATTCCAAAGAGAGGAGGGGGAAAAGTAAGTGGAAACATTTTTCTCTGTGCTGAACACACACAGAGCTAAAAAAAGGCCTGGACCGCCGTAGTGTGATGGGAGGCTGGTAAGCATAGAGCACCCCCAGGGTGCCAACAAGAACAGTCGAAGGCTTTCCTGCAGTGACAGCTTCATTCCCCAGTGACAGCCAGGCCTGGCAGGGAAGCAGGGGAGGTGGGAGATCCTGCCACATTCACAAAGCCCCTGCACAGCTGGAGCTGGAGGCAACTGCCACCAGGGCAGGAGAAGGACCCAAAACTTTGGGACTTCCACCTTGGTGGAGAAATTGGCCTCCTACTTCTCAGAGCTTCTCTGCTGTTTATTACTAACCATGATTTATGACATTAATAACAACAGCCTTACAGATGTGGAAGGGCCAGGTGAGGAATCAGTCTGTGGGCGTGGGGGAATGGTATCACTGTTAGGAAGGAAAAAAAAAAAAAGGTGAATTATTTCCCCAAGTGAGCTATCAAGGTTCAAATGAGCTCTTGCAGTTTGCACCCAGTGGATTGGCAGCACGTTTCAAATATGCACCTTGCAGATGGTGTGCGAGGCATACGGTCCTGGTAAAGCTCCCTGAGGCAGTCTGCCTCCACCACAGCAGTGCAGCCCCACACTCAGGCCACCCAGGTAACCCATGTCTGGTAAGCACCTGTGTCAGCCAGCTTGGAGGAAGGTATAAATACAGCCTCGTGTTTATCTAGGATTTCCCACTTACAGCCTTTGGCTTTCAAATAGCCACCCACTCGAGCAGGCCAACCAGGCAGCATCCTTGCTTCTGTCCTCTAAATTTCTCGTCCGATTCCTTTTTCCCCTCTTGCTTCCTACAGTTTTCCAGGCTGTGTTGATTGATCACAATATTTGGAGGGGTGAGTCTCTTGCAAGCTCTTTTTGCTGTGTTTAAAGAAGTAGGTGGTTTTAATCCACATCCAGACCTCTTGCGGACAGACTGCCACTGTTCATAAAGAATAGTAATTTGCAGGGCTGCAAAACAGTACATGGCACAGCACAGGGCCTAGCGCAGAGCTGAACTGCCCTGCTCCCTGCTCCAAAGAGCTCCAAGGAGCTTCCCATTAGAAAACACCAGAGACAGGACTGACTGGGACGGTGGAGGCCAAAACAAGGGGGAGAAGTGAAGCAGGGGGAGGAATGCCTGGGGCTGGGGTGGGCACTGATGTGCTGCTCCTTCCACAGCCTGTGTCAGGAAGGGACTAGCTGGGGCACACAGAGAGCAAGATGGGTTGCCAGCATTTGAAAAAGAAAATATCACAAGGAAGGGGCTTCAAGGGAGGATTATCCTCAAGAAGTTAGTCAGAGGTGGGAGCTGGGGCAGAGATATGAAAGATGTCCCCGTGACTGTATCATGATGATGCCTTTTGTGCCTTTGTGCACATTGTCCCTGTGCCATTTATTAAAGGAAAGTCATCTAGGTATGCCTGGGCCCTAAAAGGAATGGAAACCTCTTCAGCTTGCATGTCTGGCTGAAGTAAAATCCTTTATTTATTTATGTCCCAGTGTGCACTGTCTGGATCTTGCACCACAAGTTGACAGTCACTCAAGCACCACTTATCTTGGCTTTTAGTTGCTAAAATGTAAGCAGGGGTTAGCATAAAATGAGATTTGTGCCAGCCCATGGCAGAGGTGTGATTTTCATTCGATATTCCCTAAACTATAGTTTCCTATAGTAAAAAAATAAAGACAGGGAAGGGAAAAATGAAGAAACATACTTCTTCCCTCTAGAATGTTGCTCTTGTCTGATCCATACCCCACCTCAGCCCTTTCTTCTGCCATCTCTTCCCCAGCCTGTGGCAAAAACATCAAAGATATTTGATGGAGCTGGCATGTGTTTGTGTGGGGTTTTGTGTGTGTGTGTGTGTGTGTGTGTGTGTAAAAGGGAGCGAGGGAGACTGTTTTAGATAGAGGTTATTTATTAGAGCTTTAATATTGCTCCATATAGAAATTAAATGGAACAGCATTCAGACGTGCCATTAAAATTTACTGCTTCTTGCTATTTTAAAACCCACATAATCATTTCAAGTAACACTGATTAACGTCTTGCAAGAAATGAAAAAAAGAACCAACAACCACGTCAGCTCAGGCATCAATACAGTGTCTCCACCTAATAGCTGCTTTATTAACGCAAGTCTGGAAGCAGGAATGCCTTATGTTAAATTTATTTATTTTCCATTTACACATCACTTTTCTGTTGGGTTTCTTTTCTAAAACACTTGCTTGATGACCACTCCCTTCTCGATGGACTGCCTGACTATATGGCATTTAATGTTTCACTCATATAAATACATTTATTTCCCCAAAGTTGTGATTTTTTTTTTCCTTTATAAACTTGACTTCTGTATGTTCTTTTTAATTTGCTCTCTCTGGAGTGAATATGCACGAATGTGCGTAAGTTCAAATGCATGCACATGAAACATACACTTTGTCTCCCTCTTCCCTTCCTCTTTCTTATATTTATATGTGCATACCTCCTCCCAACACTCCTTTATTTTATACGCACACCTATACATATGTTCATATATACAAGTGCGTGTGAAGAACTTGTAGTTTCTAAACCAAGCTGGACTCTTTTCATTGTCCATGCCGTTAAACCCAGAAAACCACAATAATTTTTACAAAGTTCTTCAGGTTAGGATTTTTTGGCTGTTTTATTTATGGGTTTGCAGATGAATGGATAAGGCGGCAGGAAATCTATATTGGACTACATGGTAAAAGTATATTTGCTACAATTATTGATCCCAGTGTTCGAAATACATTGGATTCCTTGGGAGCAACACTCAGTCTCCTGAGGATATATTTAGAATGGAGTCCTTTGGTAGGGCCAAATGAGAAGACCTTGTTTATGTGATGGGATTAGCCCTGAAACTCAGTAAAAGGCAGAGATGGTGGTGGCTTTGAAAAGCACTCTGATGTCAGACATTGTCATCTGCATGATTAATATGTCATGTGTAGGTCTTTATGAAGAGCTAATGGTGACCTGGAGATTGTGGGTTTGATAAGGTGGATGCATAATGGCTGCATCTTACAATGTATGGTTTACTGGCATTGCGCCAGTCAGGAAAAAGTTGTAATATACTCCTGCCAGACAAACACTGGGGGTTTTTTTCACAAGCATTCTGTCAGTCTTAAGGCAAAACACTCCTGGATTCACTGCCATCACATGAGACTGGAAGAGAGAAAAAGAGACTGCCCGGAAGTGTAAGCCATAAAAAAGTAGCCTGGAGGAGGCTTTGAAGGTTAATCCAGTCCAACTGCCTGTGCCAGAGGAAGGCAGGCTATTTCTGCATCATTCCTGACAGACTCCTGTCCAACTTTTTCCATAAAGACTGCAGCAGTAGAAGTTCTGCAGCTTCTCCAGGCAGTCCATGGCTGGGCTTTGCTACCCTTGCTACTGGAAAGGTTTAATCCCAGCATCCAACCCAAAATTATCACCGCAGTCCTTCTCTGTGATAGTTATGTTCCTCTTGGACAGAAGAATTGGGAAGAGCATTTGGAGACAGGAGGGGACTGAGAAATGAGAGAGTTTCATCTTGGCTGAAGGGCGAGCGAGGAGGTAGCCCTGAGGAGGTCTGCCCAGAGCAGACTTTTCCTGCAGTGGGGATAGGTAGGACAAGGCCAACAGCTCCCCCAAAATTAGCTTTAAAAGTCATTACCGAAAGGAAGATAGCATTTAGGATGGAATATTGACATCATCTTCTAGCTTGCATGGATAAGCAAAAATTCAAGGAGGTTGGGTTCATAAAGGTAACAAATAAGTGTTTTCCAAATGACTCCTTTGCTTCTACAGCTGGCATACCCTGCTTGAGAGCTAGGAGGAGGGATGGGTAGGTTAGTAGTCAGCATTTCATTGCTTTCACTTGGTTTTTTTCTTTTTTTTTTGTGACTTTGTTTCCAAGCTTATAACCAAGGAAGTAAACCCTCACTTTTCCAGAAGACAGTTGCCTTTTTATGTTTAGGCTTGTTTGGTATTTAACTGAACTGAAGGGTGCATAGCAAGAACAGCTTTTACTTCATCAGAGATGGTCAGACAAGCAGTAGGGGCTGTCAGAAAAAGCCCTGGCTGCCTGCAGCTTCAACAGGTTTAGGAGTCTTAGGAGGTTGGGAAGCATTTCCTGGCAGGATGCACAAAGCAGTCTGATGGCTGGTTTATCCCCCCAGGTGTAACCTGGGACCCTTTCAACAGGAGTAAGTGGTGGTAAGACAGCCCACAAGCTGATGCGCCCTACACCTTGCACAGGGTAGGTCATCCATGACTGTCCTTTGAGTGAGTGAAGCAAACCGTGAAGACGTTCAGTCAAGCTAACTTATCATTCTGTCCTCCCCTGAGTTTCTCTCTAGTCTGCTCTTTGCGTTTCCTCAAATATGGATTGTATTGACTCACTCCTGACCTAAGTAGAAATATGTGCTTTATCCAGTATATTGATCTGGTTTGTAGAAAAACAATTATTTTGGAAAACTGTGAGAGCCTCAAATGCTGGTGCCCTCTGCAGTTCCCCACTGGAGTGAGTGGCTTCCTGACAGTCTCCCCTAGTGACTAACGAAACAGGAGGTGCAGGCTGGGGACAAGGCATCTGTTCAGGACTGACCCTAAAGGCATTTTATTCACCTCAGCTTCCCTTTATTTGTCTGCACCCAGCAGGGCAAAATAATGCCACTACAGCTTGTATCATGCTGGGTCTTTACAACATGGTGCCTCAGCACCACAATTGAAATGCCATGTAATCTGGTGATTAGTTTGTCCTGCTAAATGGCACTGTCATGCAATGATGTTACATTATGATTCTGCCCAGTTTTAGCATACAGCCTCTTCTGCAGCCTCAGCTCCTGAGATATAAGTCAGGTCAAGCTCCATGGACGCTGGGATGGATGACAGTGCTGATGTAGGATTATCTGCTAGGCCAACAGTGTGTCAACATCTTCACAAGGCTATAGTAGTGGATCCCCATATGCTTTGGTAGCATCTTCACCTGTTGGTAAAAAACTGCCTTTCCTGTCACAAATTCTTCCTAGAGATCATTTGGTTTAATGAAATAACATTTCAAATATATATATTTTAAAATGCATATTCAGTAAATTTCTCCCACACCTCTCTTTTTCTCTGAAGCTTGACACATGGGAATGGTGCATTGATCCACGGATTAAACTTAGTTACCTTGGCAAGCAATTGTGACTTGAGTGCCAAGATAACCAGGTCAAAGAGGGGAAAGCATGAATATTAAAAAAAACAATGTTTGACTGACAAAAGCAATTTTGAAGAGAAGTGCAGGGTCAGGGGAAGTGAGGAGAAGAGTCCAGGTTTACACTAAAACTTAAACATTGTAAATGTTGGGTTTGCTTCACCACCCACTGTTTTGCCCAGACGGAATTGCCTGGAGAGGGCATTTAATACGTATAGTCATTGGAGAGCTCTGGGCCTAATGCTGATGGGAGCAGACATCTGTCTGCTGCAGAGAGTCCCCATCACTGCCCAGCACTCAAGCCACAGGAGCTGGTGCCATGAGAGAATTGTTTTGCCCCATGAGCCAAAGGAAGGGCAACAACAGCTCTTTCTTCCTCCTGTATCTTTCTCAGCCTTCCTTCCCCCTCCTGCCCTGCTTGCCTCCAGGGCCATGACAGGGGCAATGGAGCCAAAGGCAAACAGTGTTTGAGATGTGTTGGACTCTATGTGACAGCCAGGTTCAGCTCAGGGGAGATGGGATGCACTTGTGAAAACAAAAAAGGACCATTTAGGGGCACGGTTCCCTTTGGCCTGTTTTAGCTAACAGCTGTCTTCCTGGGGAACAGTTCAGGGAGTATTTTCCGAAGAAACTCACCACCCCACCCCACCTTGGAAAGCTCCAGTTTTGTCAGAACAATTTCAGTTGCAGGAAAGGGCTAATTTCAAAGACTCTTCTGGTCTGAAGAACGGAACTTTGAGGAGAAACAATGGTCATCCTATCCTCTTTCAGCATCTCCAGGAGGAAAAACTAGGGGTTCTCCCACAGTTAATTGATATAAAACCAGAGTGAAGACCCAAGTCAAACATTTTGATCAATCAAATCTGTGATTGATTTTCCTGTGGATCATGGACATGCAAAGATGTTAAAGAGCTTCCTCACCTCAGGACAGAAGGGCAGAGCCTGTCCATGGCCACTGCCCAGCCAGGCCTCTCCTGCCCAGAGGCCCAGGAAATCTTGGCAGAAATAATCCTTATCTCTGGGTTAACTGTTTTCAGTCTCTAAGTTGCCACAGCCTCACAGGACTGAATAAGGCATCCTGCAGCAGTGGATAACCAGGACCTCTCATGCAGTGATTTCCAAGCACTTGCAATAAAAATAACAGAGTTGCTGGACAAACCCAGCCCAAAGGTTCACCAGGCCAGCATCCTGATGTATAGGATGTATCCTGATGTATAGGATGTATCCTGATGATGTATAGGCAGCAATACAAAAACAAGAAAACCTACAGAAATGGTTATAAATATAATGGATATGGTGAAGGACTGACATTTTGTAAGCACCCCAAGAAATCCCTGTATCTCAGTCCCACTAACCTGGTCAACTAACTCAGCATCCTTTGGGATTCCTAATTCTCTCCTGCAAGGTAAGCAAGAACTATCTTCCTAACTACTTTATTGGTATAGTACAAAGGTGCAACAACATTGAGGCAAAATATTTGAGGGAAGGCTAGAGACCAAGGCCCCTGTTTCTGTGAGCACAAGTAATTATGGCAGTACATTTTAAGACGCTAAGAAGGTTTACTTAATAAAGGTGTTGCTAGACTTGGTGCAGTGAGTTCAAGAGAAATACTGGTTTGACATACTGGTTTCCCACATCCTACTCATTTCTCAGCATGCCTTTTCATTTACTAAAATCATCTTTTTTTTTTCTCTGCATAGGATAGTGGGACTTCTCAAGTAATGTTGGAATAGCATCAAGCCATGCGGAGCTCCACCAATATGGAATCTTGACATCTGTCTTTTGCAAGTGCATCAGCCAGCAACAAGGAATTTTAAAAAGTTGTCATACCACAACACAAACAAGTTTGCAAAGTAGTCAGTCTATGTGCTCTGACAACCCCTTGATGGTGCAGAAAGACCTCCAGACTCTTCAGGACTGCAATCTTTTGTACACTAAAATGAGGATTACCATCAAGCTTGACAATAAACTTGGCTGAATAACCCAGACCTCATTTCAACCCACAGTTCTTGGATCTTCAAATGACAGCTTGCCAGATTTACATCTGTTTCCTCTGTGGGGAATGTGGAGTCCTTTTCTAACCCTTTGAGCTTAGTTTTCCTTCTCCTCTTAGCTTTGCTGCCAGATGATAAAGATTTAATTCCTTTATTACCATTACAATCCATCTGGTTTTGAGCACAGAAGCAAGCTGAGTTTTCAGAGTAGCTTCTGTTCCTAAGACAAATTTAGTGGCTTCACCTATCCTACTCATCTTCTCTCTTGGGCACAAAATTACACTAAACATTGGGGGGTTATCCTTGCCCTCCCCATGCCCTCCATCTAACCTGTACTATAGCAGGGATTTAGAAATGCAGAAGGGTGGCTCTTCTTCCCTCCATTCTTCAGTCCAGGGGACTATGACATGGAAAGTTTCCATTTTATCTTCAGTCTTGATTGGGTTTATGCTTGGTTTGTTTTAAAGTGGTATGGGGATAAAGAGCAGTCCTAAGTACCAAAGTTCAAATGCCGCAAAGCAAGCACAGTGATGCTATTCCCTTTGGTAGCCCCAACTGCTTGCTAACCTCCTCTACAGACAATCTAGTGACAATATATTTATTCACAGGCAAAACCTGTGCTTATTATAGATATGGTGGGCTTTTTTCATGGGAACGAGAGTATTAGCACTACTAAATACATAGGCCAGATTTCATTGGGGCTGATGTATATTGCTGCTGTAGAAATTTCTTCTGCAATGCAGGCAAAGCATAGGCTATTATTTATTCCTGCTGTGTGCTGTTAGAAAAAAAGATTACACCCTGAAACTGGCTGCTTTCCACTAATGTCTGAAATACCCAAAGCATTTCCCTTGCCCTCTGTTTCTGAGAGTCCTGTGATCTCTGGATGAAAGCTCCTAGATATATGTCAGTTAATTATTCTTATCAAACCAAATTCTTAAGTCATCCAAAAGCTCTCACTCAACAGTTGTGGCACCTCTCTGTGGAACATCAAACTTTCTCCATTTTCCAGTACAGCTCCACGGGCAGTGTTTCTCTAGAATAAGAGCACGCAGCATTTTAAGGATTTACTGTGGGTTTTCTCTGGTATTTGCAATGCCTAGTGTTAGAGGTCTATGTAACCAAAGACAGGACTATCAGAGACTTCAGTGGGATTATTCCATATTGATCAGGCATAACAGCGATTTTATTCCAGAAATTCTGATATTAATATTGAGCAAAGTGTATGGAAAAAGAACATAGTCAGATGTTTCTGATCAGATGTCAACACTTCACAAATACAGCCAAGCAATGTGTGTTTTTACCTTTCAGTTTATGTGCCCATTTCAACCATAGCTGTTGAACTTTCTGCAAGCAGAGTTGATACTGGGGGTTAAAGGTCACAACTAACAATCCAGGCACTTCTCTGACCAGGCTGTAAAAGCAATAAATAGAGTCAAAACATGAGAAAATTTTTCAGCTCATAGCTTACCTGCTCCAGGGGTTTGCTAGAGTTGGATTGAGGGGATAAAAGAGAGTGGGAGAGACCCAGGACTGGGGCTCGGAGCTGGAAAAAGAAACAACAGTGAAAAGGTCAACGTTCAGATGATGGTATCACATCCTCCTTTCATCCCTGCAGTTCACACGAAGGCCGGGATCCTTGCTTTGCTTTACTTTGGGGAAAACTCTTGCTTTATTTGTTCATGTTGAACTGCTATTGGAGCTCAATGTCTCAGTGTTGTGTTTTAATAACATCAGTTTCCCTGGACCAGATACATATGAAGTCAGTTAGACGATTCTATAAACAATGGATCCAAGTCACGCAACGCAACATTTCTGATTGCAAGATAACCTTTCTGAGGGCGAAGTTAGCGAGGTGAGGGGTTGGATTCCTCAGCCAGGCATGAAGGGAAACCTTCAGCGTTCAGAGCTGCTCCAGTGGGACGAGGTTCGTCTCCTCTTGTTTTGGGGGAACGGCTCCCTGGTTTGTTTTTCTACTCCCCAGTCAGCATGCTGGGTGACTTTTCTGAATTCTGGCCGCCCGGAGCATACTTTGTTGACAGTTCATTTAAGGAGATCTGCGCAGAATATTTTCCTTTGAAATCAGTTGAGAAGAAGAGTTACACTGAAGTTTTAGTGAGTGCTATAGCTCTTTATTTTTATTTTGGAGTTTCAAAAAAAAGACACATGTGGGAAGATGTTTCCAAACCAAGAGACGGGAAGGTTCATTTAACATAGTATGAGAAAGGTCAGAAAGGAAGGGAGAAGGATGGAATCAGCCAGATGGAGATTTTGGAAAAAGCTTCTCTCGATTTCTTGCCTTTATAGTTATTTGTTATTAGTCTCTAATATCTATTTTAAGGAAAACAAATATTCCAGGACCGAGTATAAATTTTTTGTGAAGTTTGAAAGGTTTTTTCTCCCCTCTCTAGTACCTAAAACAAAGGAAAACCTCAAATCATCAATCTGCAGCTTTACCTTCACACGGCTGATGAACATGGTTGCTGCCACATGTGAAGAGGGCTCTAGCTGTCACTTTTAAAAACAACACCAGTTTGGCACCTACAAGTACTCTAATGGTATATCCTGGTATGAGGACCATTCCTACACTTTGCTTAGGAAATTATGCTCTGGAGATTTTTTGTGTGCTTGTTACTGTTACTGTATGGCCACACATGAGCTGAGTACAGAGCCATGCAGGCTTTTCATAGCTGTAGCAAAGTTTATGCGCAAAGCTACACAGACCATGAGATGCTGATGTGGTTTTGCTCATGATTCAAGTCCTGGTACGATGGTGTTAACTTCAGTTGCATTTGTTGAGTGTAAATTACAGTGAACACGAGCCTCTACTGCAGTAAAGTTAGCAGTTTCCAAAGTGAACGTGGACTTTCTTCTTTAGGTACCAGGAGCAGTCTTGCCATCATGGCAGAGGGTTTCATGCTTCCTATGGGCTGATTTACTCTCAGAATCAGTTCAGAGGAGACTGGATTTTGCTACAGCCCATAAAATTTGTGAAGATTTAAGTCTTCAGCTCAATCCTAAGGCAGACTGTAGATGCTCAGACCAGACATTACAGTCATCATCCATTATTTTATTAGATATAACCCATAAATAAGTTAAGTAGGTCTTTAACACAACATGCATCTCCATAGCTCTCATCATTTGCAACGAGTGGTATCGAAGTTTTGTTCAGGGAGAGCAGCTAAAGGAGTGGAACATCAAGTGGAGGCCAGTCAGCAAATTCAAGTTCTTAGTCCCTCCCACCACCCTGTAAAACCAACCCTCATTCAATTCCACAACAAGAAGACCCTGGAATAGAACCCTGCAATGGCTTCTCTATTCAAGGGATGGTCTGGAGCAGGGTTACAGCTGTGGGGATTTCCAGACCTGTCTAGCCACCAGCTCCATGTTTGGCTGACAGCTCTGGCCCCAGAACAACCAGCTGATTCTGCCAGGCATGGTGACAATTGCAAAATTCCTTTGCAGACAACATAAAAAGGCTACCTTGGTTGCAAGCGGCACATGGTTGCAAGTGACTGCCTGCTGCATTTTATCAGCTTCTACTTTATGTTGTGGAGAAACAAGTTCATCTTGCTCAATAATCAGGACCTCATAGAGCTACCCCGGCTGCATTAGATTATCCAGCTGTGCCATGCATAGAGGGTCAAACCCGAATGCAGTTCTAGCTGTGCAGACTGCCCTTGCAAACTGCGCTGCTGTATTTTAGATCAATCATTATGCTACTAAATTTAATTACCAGCCCATCCCTCTGCGTATATAGCTGTCTGTCTTCTTTTCTATACAGAAAGGGAGCCAGAATCCCACATATGTTTGTGAAAGATTTGTTCAATTGAGCAAAAATTAATTGCCATAATGAGAGTTCACTTAGAGTTTCCAGTGGCTTACACATATACATATAAAGCTGGATTTTGGAAAAGGCTCTCACTGAGTATCCCGGGGATCTGGATTCAATTCTCAGCTTTGCCGTAGGCTTCCTGTTTAACCCTAGGCAAATCATGCAAGGACAGATCTGTAATGTACTGAGGTATTTGATTCCTAGATGTTTATTGATTTCTTCTGTAATCAGGACCATGGTGCCTTTCTGCCTCACTTTATCCACCTGTAAGAAGGAGATAATTGAGCGTCTCTTCACATGCTGTGACTGGAGCATTTGTTTCAAGGAAAGGCTACTTTTCACTGTGCATCTGTACAGCAGTGAGAGAAATTCGGTCTTGATCTCATTTGATTTGCTGGGTACTACTGTGCTATGAATAAAAATGCCCCTTAGTGCAGAGACAGTGAAGTGCACACTGACGCTTAAGTTAACACACATTCTATTTATTTGTTTGTTACTTAGTTTTGTGAGTGGATTGTTTTTTTCTTGGAATACTTGCCGTATATTCCCCCTAGCTATGATACTGTGCTCCAACTGCAATGTTTAACAACAGGAAGATCCCTGACCTTTTGTCCTGACCTAATATTAACTGAATGGATTACTTTATTTTAACAAGAGGAAAAGTGATTTTTCCCACTTCCCTCTCAGTTTGAGCTTCTTGTAAGAGTCACTCTCTTTCTGTTGAACTCTTCCTCTTTCTGCCTCTCCCTGTTTCTCCTCCCCACTTTTTGCTGAGCCAAATAGTCTTTTCCACGTGACGTTATGCTCCATTGGCTTACAGTTTTATTGTTTAAAACCAGTATCCAACATTCCCAATAAGCATTAATTATTGCCTCAATTATGACACACAATGTTTTTTGGGGTGAAATGAAAGCCACCATCATCAAGAATTCATGACCAGCCTTCTCAGCAAGGAACAGTAATCTATGGGGTAGACATTTTGGAAAGATGCTTTACTCCATAAGTCATTGTATTGATTAAAAGCAAAAGGGGGTTAGCTGTGTTAAAGACAAAACATTCTGTAGCCTTTCCAAGTTAATTATTCAACCACAGAGACATTTTACCACCCAGGAAGTGCACTCACTTTCTTCTTGAATTCTAAAGGAAATGGCTTTTCAGTCCCTTTGCGTTGGCTGTCTCCTGGGCCAGGGCGGCCAAGATGAACTGCAAAAGCTCAGCACAAAATGCCTTGCCCAGCTGTAGCCCAGGAGGACCTTCATTGCCACCTGTTGCTTCCCACTTCTTTGCAAAGGCATTCAGAGTGATCCACCATTCCCCAGTACTCAGCACATCCATCTTGATGCGAGGTTTCCTGGGATTGCTCTGCTGTATTGGGAAATGCCTCTGTATCCTATTTTATACTAATGTGCTGCAGCTCCTGACTGGGCTGGCATGCTCACCCCTGTTTCATCTATGACCTCCTCGAGCCTCTAGGCAGCAGAAAAAAGCAGGTGCCACAGCAGGTTCAAGTTTTTCTTTCCTCGTCTTTTATCCCCAAAGGGCTTTAAAGAAGTGGCCGAGCTGTTCACCAGCAGGGGCCTGGCCTGCTGTTCAGTCCCACTGGATTTTAAGCTCCTCTTGCCAGGCTGCTCTGGTGCTGGTTCAAACAAATGTCATCACATGCAATATGGACACAATACCCTCATTCCTACGGGCTCCAGGACCCAGCAGAAGAAAGCGCAGGCAGAAGATCAAACATGGAAGGAACAGAAGACAGAGGAGCTGCTGTTGCTGTCTGTGTCTGGAACAGAAAAATGAACACAAGGGAAGAGACAGGGCAGGGGGATAATTACTTTCATCCCAATTTTATTCCCACAATTCCCAACCACTTTTGAAGCCAATTTTCCTTTAATAAAATATACTATTAATGACTCAAGTAGAAGCCTTTTGTGCAAGACAATACCCAACTCTCCAGATGGAATTATTTTGTGTTCTGCACAATATACATGTATATATATTTATATACATGAATTGAGCTGTGAGCATGGCCTCTATTACCCTATTTTGCAAATCAAGTAAGTTATTTCAAAATATGTTTAACATACTTTATTTCTTTGAAACTAATTCTTTCATAGCTCTCCCCCCTTTCCAGCTCTCCCTACCCCCTAAAGAGAAACACAAGCCAAACAGCAACAAGAACTATTTCCCATCATTTCTGGAAGCCATTCATTTGCTATTTCTGTTCATCAGAGCTTCAGAGTGAAGGAATTTAAAGAGCTACTGATGCCTTTTGCTACTTGGCATATATATCCAATATTGTCTTTCAAGCAGTTAAGACACATCCTTCTTCTCTTTCTTCTTTAACAGCCTGTCAGAGAAATAGGCCTAATTAGTTTATTGTGGGTTTGTGTGTGAAGAAGTTATTGAGGGAGCGCCAAATCAAAAAGTCAAACACAAACTGATTAATTTTCACAATGCACCCCTCTGAGGTGGGGAAGTTCTGACAAATCCACTGGGTGTTCACAGTTATCCTGTGCTCTGCGCACAGAGGCTGGGAGCCATATGGAGAGCAGAGCGCTGGCACCATGCTCCCCAGTTCCCAAAGCTCACACTACGGGTGCTGGGGCTGACACTGAACTTCAGCACCCACCAGGAACTCAGCCCACCAGACCTGTTTTGTCAGGGTCACTTCCTCTTCTCTACCTACCAAATGGAGATACCTGGTGGCAGCCCTTCCTTGGGGTCAGCTTTTTGGGCACAGCAGAATATACACAGCTTAGGAGTGTGACACAATAATTTATTGGCTCTCAGAGAAGATAGCTGGGATTTAAGAAGCCATTAGGCTAAGCATCGGTGTGCCCACCACCCTGATAGAGCACCCAGAGTCCTGGCTGACCAGGCCGGCACCAGCCAGGAGGGGCTGGGTTGGCCTCTGCTGCTCCTGGGAACTACCTCCTCTGCACTGCTCAGTTGCCATTTTCCACCAGCTTCGTTGGCACCAACAATGCTAACTTCTCCACACAAGGATCCTACAATTCCTCACAAGCCTCCCTGGGTTTTTGTTTGTTTGCTGCTTTTTTTGCTTTAGGGTTTTATACGTTTCATGGTGGTGCTTTCCCTATTGGATCCTTGAGCTATGTATGGTCCCATCTCAACAGTTCTACCTCTGCCAGTAATTTTACTTCTTTTATCTCTCTGCAGACTTTCTCACAGCTCTTCCTCAGCAGTTTGAGTCAAGGTTATGCAGCTGTGTCATATCAGAGCAGGGCTTTGCTCCTTGGTGCACAGGCAGCTCAACCCAGAGGGGGTTTCACAGAGGGTGGCTACAGCAGTTACTTGGGAAGGTCAAAAGGAAATGACAAGCTGAACTGGGGTTGCAGTCTGGCAGGAGATTGGGCTAGATTGGTGGCTTTTAGCTCAATGAAACTTCCAGAAAAAAGTTCATGAGCCGCAGCGGTTCCCGTTTCAAACGAAATACAAATTAGTCTGACCTTTAAAAGTTTGCTTAGCGATTTGTAATGCTGCCCATTGCATTTGCTTGCTTTCTCAGATGCCAGAGAATATCAGGAGGGAGGAAGGTTTATTTCCCCCAACGGTTTTGTGAAAGGCCTTGTAATGTCTTTCAGATTAGTAGTTGTTCCCCTGACCCTAAACTGAGAAATACTGTCCTAAATGATCTCCAAAGGCCCCCTCAAGCACTATTTTCTTTAATTCTAGAAACTCAGAACCTCTTGAATTTCTATCGCTATTCCACGGCCACCAGCTACATGTCTTCAGGCTCTCAGGACTATCTTTTGTCCCCTATTATGCTAGCTGGATAATTGCAGTAAAACAGAATATTTGTCCAGAATCGAACTATTGTTCCTGCCACAAGAGGTTATTTGAAGCCACAGCTGCCACAGGGATGAGTGTGATGGCACTGCAACCTTCAAAGACACTTGGATTTTTCTCACTCAAAGCTATTTCCAGGTTACAAGTTCCAGGAACTTGTGCAGGATGCAAGACTGGATCTCCCTACACTCAAAAAAACCTGCCTCAAACCCTGTTCCCATGAACTTTAGACTGTGTTTCAATAAAGCTATTCACCCCACTGTCTTTATCTCTACTTTAACAATTTTCTCAAGCATTTTTGACAATTGTATGCTTCAAACAGCATCAAAACAGACGCTGAAGCAATATTAAGAATCCATCACAACACACCCACTTCTACTACCAGCTTCTCTGAGACAAAGTCTCACCTTTCTTTGGTGTATAATATATAAATATATATCTGAACCAAGTGACTACGAGGTGAGAGGAGGAGTTATTTCTGTGTTTCAGGAACTGACAACCGTAGCCTTGAGGTCACCTACCTGAAGCTGTGGACCCCAGCCCATGTTTCCGTAGGGGGCCCATCAACACGCTGGTCTGGCACTGACCACAGGATCATTCAAGCCTCTGCACTGGTTTAGCTTTAAACCTCTATGAACTGGGTCAGATTTGCAAAAGTTGGTTTTTGTGGTAGGGCACCGTGCCGCAGCCATCAGCCTCATTTGGATTCAAACAACATTATGAGACTCGAGGGGTTTATCTGAAATATGAAAACACCATAAATATTCATTTTGAGAAAATCCTGCTCAGACAGGGAGCATAGAGCAGACTGATTTGTATCCTGCTAATACCATCCGGCTGCGAGTGGGCAGGGGGACCCCAATACTGCATGTTCGTTAGACCCATATCAGATCCATGTGGCTGGCTTGACATCCTCCTGCTGTCAGCAATCTCACAGTCCCCCAGGGAGCTGTGGCCTTGCACCAAGCAGCTCAACGGTGACTTGCTGTTCGGCTTACAGCAAGAAAACACAGTTCCCATGCGTTTCAAGTATGCTGACTGAAATGTGTTGCACATGGGCATGAGGCAGGCAGGATAGAGATATATAACATTGGACTGATTTAGTGGTAATGGAAATAACTAGATGTGTGTTAAGCACATTAAAAGTATTGATGCATATTGTGCCCCTGCTCACTGTTACTGGGTAATTATATTTATTTTTTTTAGGAAGATATCTGTGTCACTAGGATGATCAATTTGTGGCAGACCCTCACTCCATGCCCACACATAGCTTCATGGGGGAAAAGGGCAGATTTTAGAAAAATAGTACAAATCTACTCCATGGTCAAGATAATGACCCTAATGATTAGAAGCCAGGTCCTGAGTCAGAAGGAACTTTTGCTGGAGCTTTCATTGAGTGCAGTGCTGGGTCCAGTCCCCCTTGTCTGTGCCCCAGCATCAGCAACCCACAGTCCCTCACCAGTCCCAGCCATCTTCAGAGGAAAAGGACAAGCAGCAGCCACCTTAATCCAATTTCATCTAAGTATGTAATTAGGGCCGTACATCTGGGATCACTTTTTCTCCCCTTCAAAAGTTAAAAAGCTTTATGAACTAGAGGCAGGAAGGAGGGTTTGATCCAGCTTTGGGTGTTGAAAAATTCCTCTCATCTCAGCTCAGCTGTACGAGGCTCCAGAGGCTCGCATTTGCCATTTGATGGCCCGGGGGGAAGCCAAAAGCTTGTGCAGTCGTCCCAGGGCTGTCTCATTCAAACCATTCCTCTGCTGCCTGTGCACAGGATTTGTGTTTCTCCCCAGTATACAGTCCTGGCCTTCTACTGCCAGGGCGGGACACCACAGCACTGAGCAGCTACTCACCTAAGCATCCCACCAGGTTCTGGCGTTTTGCCTTTCCCAGGCATTGGTGTTTGGAGACATGTGCTTTACAGGAGATGTTCCCTTGCAATGTTGTGTACAAAAAGGAACATCTTTGCAATCAACATGTGTCCCTGTTGGCTGTCTATGTATGGAAAGATTCAAAAGAGGCTGGATATTTTCAGAGATAGAAGAATTACTTAGAATATAATACCTAAGGTGAATGCATTACAGGAATGCATTGTCCAGCTCCCTGCTTTAGGAGAGGGCTTGTTAGGCCTAGTATTCACAGCCAGCTTGTGATCTGGGGAAAAACATTTAACATTTCTACCTTGTTGTTCAAGTTCATCCAGATAAGCAGTTATCTGATGCTAGTGAAGGGATGAAAATTTTGGGATGGAGGGAAGAGGCAAAGAGGAAGGGCTGGGGAACGTCATGCTTTGGATGTACTGTTGATACAGAAATTCTCCGGGCAACATATGTGATCCAAGAATTTTACCACTTTCCTCTTAGCCTTTCATAAAAGTACCTTTTGCCCTTTCTAGTGGGACAACACTGAATCAACGTTTGGGTGGCCAGGCGTCAGCTGAGAGACTGGAAACTCCTCAGGTAAAACACGCATGGGTGAGGATGTCTGACTACACAGTCAGGGGTGTGCAAGCAGTAGATGTGACTGCTTCCCATTTATCAATATACTTCAGCGCTTAAACATACCATTTACTACCAATAAGTAGGAGAGCACTGAGGGAAGGCAGAGGTTATCCAGTGCCTACTCAAAGGTGTCTCTTCCTCAGCAGCACGGTGGCTGGTCAGGGCTTACCGAGGCTGTGTGTGAGAGCTGGGATGGCTGCTCCTGGGGTTGCTCTTGCACTGAGACCTGGTGCATTCACCAGAATCTCACATGGATCTCACATGGAGGCTGGTGTCACCACTGGCCCTCAACCTCCACCACTGTTGGCTCATCATCAATTCACCACTGACTCCAAATAAGCTGGAAAGCACAGAACACAGTTTTAAAAGGTTAGCAGGAAGAAAAAAAAAAATCTTTCTGACCCCTCCTTAGGCCTTGCTTCACCACATTGACTGGGCCAGTCTCAGCCTTTATGGAGGCAAAAATACATTCCTTTAACTGCAGCTATTGAGCCAAAACCTCAGCTGGTGTGACACTGTGTTTTCAATGGAGCTGTGCTAATTTACAGTAGTCTTGTGTCTGACCTTCTTCTGTGGAGCAATTCACTGTGAAGAGAATAAAGATCATAGGAGAGTAACCTCAGCCTTTCTTTTAATATAAATCACAGAAGAGCAAAGTTGGCAACTGACACTGGTCAGAGAAAGATGATGGAATTGCACTCTGCATGAATATGCCCTTCCATCAAGATAAAGCTGACACTGCTCTTGTTATATGAAGAAGAAACCTGGGAGAAAGGAAGGAATTTCAACAATGCCAGTAAAAATCACAAGAGATTTTAACATTTTGGAACAGAAAAATCCCACTTTTCTTTTGGAAATAAAGTTTTGCAGAGATTTTTTCCTAATTCATGCTATAGCTTGTATTAGAAAACAGTTAAAAAAATAGAAATCCAAAATCAATAGTAAGTATTTCAATGAATCCCAAATAAATTTTTCTGCAGAGTTTTCTTTCATAGAGAGCTTAACCTGGGGAGGGTTGCTCAGATTTGGAGCAGAACCAAATTCCCAAATTTAGAACTCTTTCATGAAGCAAGCATTTCATCCCCTCTGCCGACCTATTAGTCAGAAAGATTGGATTTCTTGTAGGAAAAAGGTGAATGCTGCCTGCTGCTTGCTTTCTAGCCTTCCCAAACACTAAAGATGTCTGCTTTAGTTTTTGTTTGAGGCTCAACGACCTCAGTCCCAGAGAAGTTACAAAGAAACTTGTCTGAGCAACTTACACTTACCCACTTAAAAAATAAATAAATTCAAATGCACGAAGCAAAGGATTACAAAATCAGATTTAGAGATAGACCCTGAAGAAACTTATTTGCAGATGGGCTTAAACTGTGGATAATAATACTGACTCACCATTATGAACTGCTTTGAGGTCTAGGGATAAAAGGGTTTATGTTAGTACTAGGTATTATTACATTTTATTGTTAATTTCAAAAGCTAGAAAATGAATAACAAGCAGCAAAAAAAAAATATCTTTCAGTAAAATTAAGGACTTAACCTGATAAAAGATCCAAAATGTCAACACTCTGGCATTATGACTGCCTCTCCAGCCCTTCTTACCTTGCTGGCCCTTTTCAAACCTCTTCAGTGTGGAATGGGTCCAAAAACTGCAGGCACTTGGACTTGAAAATTCATAGGGATTTTCATAACCTGTTTCCTCTGCTGTAGGTGTTGTCATATATGACTTTGTTGCTTGTCATGCTGTCAGAGAGAGCCCCTACACACACTCTCACACACACGTTTTTCCTCCCATACACACTCTTTCCTTAACAGGTAGCACATACAGCACAAAAGGGGGAGAAAAAAAGAAAGTATTGGGAAATCGACATCTGGTTTGAATAATTCCTTCTGTTTAAATTTTTACTTAGAGTACTCCCATTGGTACCAAATAATTGAACTCAGCTATTCACAGCTAAATATCTTGGTAGCACCATTCCTCTCTGGTTTCATGTGGTGGATCATCACACCTAGGCTCCTAAAGCCTCACTTTGGATTTACATTGCTGGTACCGCATAGCGAAAGGCAGCTCCCTGTTCCTCTCTGCCCCCTCCTCCCATTGGCAGACACGAAAAGATGCTGCCTTGCCTTCTCCCCCTCCTCTCCTGTATTAGGAGACGTTGAACTTACAACAAATACACTTCACTTCGCAAAAAAGCAGTGTAATTAGCCTTGCTTTTTTTGGCCTGCATGTGTGTGGTAAAATGTCTAGTAATAGTTGGCAAGACTTCTGCAGGGAATGAGATTCCCATGGTTAGATCTAAAGCCCAAATACTTGGAACAAATTAACACCAGCCAAGAAAGTGAGGTTAATTACTGGAACACTTGGAAGAGGAGGTCTCCCTAAGTCTGGAAAAATGCAATACACTATCTGCATGTATGGTATGTGGCCAAGCAGGATCTCTCCCTCTCTTTCTGTCTCTCACTTGCTCTTTTTCCTTCTTTCCTTTTGTGTCCCAACTATAGACAAATGTCAGAGCTGCTCAAAGATTTCATCTTCCTCCGACCTGTTCTTCCATCAGGCCAGTGCCACTGATGGCCCTGGAAGCTACTCAAAGCTAAGAAACATGGCCATCGGGGGCTGGCTCTCCTTCTGTCTATGTTTTCTCATTAGTGGTTTTGCGTTGTTGAAAGGCATCTTCATTGGAGGCCCAGTATTCCAGCAACATGCTGCTTTAATCTGGGGTGGGCACTGAGGCTTTCAAAAACACAGCATACGACCCAACAGGAGAACAGTCATCTTCCCTAATATGCTCTTTGGAGAGCAAATCTGTAAATCCTGTAGGCTCCTAAACATCTGCCTTTGGTAACGTTTTAATGGGGAAAATTTGCCTAGTAACCACATTGCTGTTGACCTTTGATGCATGAGGAATGTATACATACACATGTTTGGGAAGGGGCTGCATGTGTGCAAAAACCTGTGAAATCAAGGTTGCAAAACCACATAGGTGGAAGGTACGTACTCCACTCCGGTTACCTGTGCACCTTTAGCAGGGCTCCCTCATGTGTTTGCATTATTCATGACAAAGCCCTCTGTGGCATGAGGACACTGCATTTTTCCATGGGATGGCTGCCTCACTCTGTGCTAAGGATGGATACTGTTCATTACAGGAACAGCTATTCAAGATTTTGTTTTTTCTTCATTGTTCAGTTTGTGACCTCAAGCCTTACTGACTGCGCACTATTCAAACCCTGCTCTGAAAACAACATCATTTTGTTTTCTCATGGGCTTTTCTATAGCAGTCATGACAATAGTATCAAAGTGCCTCATAAAGATTAATTCATCTATTTTTGCTACAGCCCCAGGAGGCAAGTTGGTATTTTCTTCATTCTCCAAATGTTGAACTGAAAGCATAAGCCCTGTCTATACAATCATGGATGCAGTTTACAGAGTAGCTAAAGGCCTCTGTGGCCCCACAGCTGCTTCAGGCAGTTCCTGCATGGTCCATCAGGCTACATATGGCTTCAGCGTGTGCACTGTCTGACCCACTGGCCATGCTTGCAAGCTTACAAAATTGAATCTAGTCTTGAAGGTGGCCTCAGGGCCTTTGACAGTATAGACATAACCATATGGTCAACAGCGTGTCTACAAGATCCATGGTAGGCATTAATTTTGAATCGTCTCATTGAGATGCCTAGGTCTTGATTTTTCCTCTTCTTTGTCATTAGCCAGCACTGCAGATGTTCAGAGCAGAGCTCCTGCCAACTTCAGGCCCAGCTGAGACCCCAGGGTCCCAGGTTGGGTCCCCAGAAAATGAGAACTGACAATTAGGAGCCCTCTGTGAAAAGTTCGCTGTAGACAGTGTGGCTTAGTACCTGTGAGGGCAAAACCCCTGCTCCTCACAGCACTGCTCAGCTCAGTCAAGTAGAGCCCCAGCCCTCTCATTGCTCATCCTGCTTCACCTGCCTCCCACTTGCCATCACCTGCAACAAATGCAGCAGGAGTCCAGGGGCTGGTAACCTCCCCTTTTTGGTGGAGCACAGCAGGAGACCTGTGGGAAAGAGGATTCGAGCATGTAACACATGTTCTGCACAAAAGAGTGGAATTAATATTGCACAGGAAGACCTAAACCACGTATTTCCTGACTTTTCAGTGATCATGTTGAAAATCTCGGTCCTGTTCACTTAACACAGGGGATGCCTGATTTTGTGTGTTTTAAAGTAAGCTGGGTGGTAGCATAGGCATGCCAATGTGGTCATACCGTGGACATCTACAGGGTTTGCCATCAAGATGGCAGCTTTCTACTGCATGCTGCTGTGCCAGGAGTTAAGCCACAGAAGTAACAGATCCTCTCCACGTGGTTTTTCTAAGCCTTATAACTTGGCCAAATGTGGTAGTTTTTCACAGGGACAGACAAGGCCCATCCCCAACACAAAAGCCACCTCTTCTGCCAAGTGTCCAATTGCACTTCCAAAGCACAGGGGTTCTAGGGCTTTCCAAATAAAAGGTTGTAAAAAAAAAGAAAAAAGCAACAAGGCAAACAATGTATTTTTCCAGGCTTCTTCTCAGAAACACTATGTCATTTTGGCTGAAATTTCCATAAATAATCCAGTTTGAGGCAAACACCCTGTACGTAAAATTTAAGCCCAAACAGTTGAAGCTGTCAAAGTTATAAACAAGTGAAAGAGGGACCCTATAACAGAAAATGTTGGTCAAACTTACTAATAAGCAGTTTCCCATCTCTGTGTGTTGCTATATGTGTGCATTTGCACATACTCAATATGGGCTGATACATACATACTTTGAAAGCCACTCCAGGAGTCTTGCCCTGGGAAACAGACCCACACTGGCTGCTTACTGTGCCACTTGGAAAAGAATATTGGAAAAGGGACAGGGAGAAAAGGCAAAATACACTGTAGTAGCAACAAATCAATCAGTACAGTCTATATAGCCTGGAGGGGCTCTCTTCTTCTGCCAACCCTGCCTCCAGGGCTGTCCAGCTCCTTAGACTAACGGTTCAAACAGAACATGGAAATGCAGGGCTGAAAGCAAGGAATTCATCTACCCCAACTCTCATATCTAAGCTGGGATTAAACCGACTTATTCCTGACCAATTGACATCTAACCTTTTCTTACAACACTCCAAGAAGGGGATCCCCGGTCCCCCCAGCCTCTCCTAGTGCTTAACTGAAAGTGCTTATATAGTTTTACTCAATTTCAAACAGCTTATTTGCTGCAAACTGAACTCTTTATTTCTGCCCAGAGTATCAGGGAATATGAAAGATCATTACCCTTTTCAGAAGCAGCCTTACATATCAAGGACTTTCACATCACCCTCACTTTTTCTCTCTCTTCTGGAGGACACACATGGAATTCCTCTGCTCTTTCCCAGTGGTTGTGTTTTCTGACTCTTAATATTCTGGGCTCTCTTCACTACATCTTTCCTGAAATGCAATACCTAAAACTACAGTCTTCCAAATGGGTGTAAATCAAAAGCCATATCTAAGCAGCCCATCTGCTTACAGCACATCAGTGTGTCTCAGCTAACGGTGCATAAAGAAACTGCATGACTTCTATCAAGGAACCCCAATTCAAACAGAGCCAGGAGTCTGATTTATAGCTAAGTCAATATAGCCCCGCATTTAGGAAGATCCAGAATAAGGTGAGACCTTATGTCTATAAGCCTTACCAAGACTTCCCTAGTACTCTGGCCACAAAAGCAGAGTACAACAGGGTAATTACCTTGCATAAAACATTCATTTTGCTACATTGCAAAATCTGTTTGGTGGGGTTTTGTTTGTTGTGCAACTGCATCATGCTGTTGACTCATGATCCTGGGGTTTTTTTAACCAGTTGTGTGCTGTGTTCAACCTGGTCATACTTTTTTGTTCACATGGAGGATATCTGAAAGTTTCTCAAAGCCAAGGTATACCATAGACACAGGTTTTATCTGTGCCCACCAGACCAGAATTCTCAAGAGAGAATTCTATTTTAGGTTCCTTTATCTGAACCTCCCTGTACAAAATTAGGACCTATTATGTTTCTCAAGCCACTATATCATGGAGTATGGTCCCCTAGTTATAGAAATGTGTCCATAGGAGGATCTGGGTCCCTGACAATCCTGTTCTGTGAAGGAGACATAAAGCAAACTGCCACAGCTCACAAAGTACACACCTGTGCAGGGAACAACCAACTAGTAAGGAGATGTACTACTTTACGTTCTAATTTAGCCAGCCTCCTAGGTGGAGGGGCAGCTATCTCTCCTCAGCAAAGCATATATACCTCATAAAATCCAAACTTGCTGTGCTAGAATCTTAAATTATTTCCCTGCCAAGACCTGTCTTATGTCCTCTTTGCACTTCTGACTGTACTTCAAAACCACTTTTATCTTGTTAACATTTGCAAAGCACATAGGCACAGTCATATACCTAGGGCACACTCTGTATCCTCTGTGATATCCAGAATCTTCTATCTGTACAGATATGCACAAAGACATATGACCCTGTGGTTTTCTGTTAAAGAAAAAAATGTTTCTGAGCCCTGTTGGATTTAGTGACTCCATGACACAGCACAGGAGGTTTGCAAGATCCCAGATCAGCAAAGCTCACTGTGTATCATCTGTGTGTATGCATGGAACAAAGGCAAAGGGAGGCAGGCACCACACTTACGTAAATGTGGCCATTTACCAGATTGTTTTCCACGTTTTTCATGTCCCTGTAATGAGGCGTTGAGGAAGGTGTTGGTCACGCAACAGGAATCAGCATCAGCATGTGCTCTTTGCATTATCATCTCCCACATGTTAAGGTTATGGACCTCTGGAAAGAGAACAGTGACACAAATGTGCCCAGACTTGCAATTGCTACCCATGGAGGCAGCAATCCCAGGGTCTGGACATACTCAGGGAGTGCAGGCTTGGGCACATCCCTGCAAGAGAGGGAAAAAATGTTTCCTTCCTAGCCTTTGAATGGTAAATCAGCAGTCATCACAGGTGATGTGCATGGCTTGTGTGTGCTTGTGGATTGACCTGCATTAGGGAAGGGTGAGAAACCCCCTGGCCAAGCCAGGAGTGTGATCTCCCATAGCCAAAGTGAGGGCAAGGGTAGGGGCTGCAGGGCTATGGAGGTAAGCTTACCAAGGCACGCAGAGATCCTCCAGTGGAAAGCACTGTAGGAGTGCAAAGCACTCTGACACTAGTATTACACCACTTAGCAGAAGGTAGTGTGTACAATAAATACATATTGCAAAATAGGTTTTATTTCCTAAAAAAATCATTTCACTCCATTCTCCAAGGTGTTATTCAAAGCAAATATAGTTTTATCGCTGACAGTTCAGAGGAGCTGAAGCTGTTATTGCAGGGCTGGTGTGAAGCAGCTGTACTTGGCTCCTTTCATGACTTGCGTATGGAGAAAATTTTGTTATTGGACTCTCTGAGAGTCCAGATCTATTTGCCTGAATCCCAGCTTCCAGCTTTGAGAAGCAGAGATTTCCAGCACTGGTGGCATATGAGGACTAGGACATGTATCCTTAGTTCAAGCACATGAAGGTCTTGACAGAAGTTCTTGGATTGAATTTGTGTCTTCCTGCATAAAAGCACAAAAACTGTTTCTTGGTTGAGCTCCCTTTGTGTAAGACAGGAAATGCCCACTGCATTCCCAGAGACACTACACTGAATTATTTGGCTTGGGCCCTGGCTCTGTTTGGAATCCGTTGTCCAGATGTTCCTCCCTTCATAAGATCTGGCAAACTGAAAAAATCTTGCCTTTGGTATGCCTGTGAGTGACCCTTCTTTAGATAATTTTCTTCGGGACTTCCACAACCCTTCTGAGAGCCTGCAAACATCTTTTCTTAATAATTGTGTTACATCATGAGGAGCAATATGCATTCGTACCAATTTGCTCTTCATCCAAGACATCAGACATAGCTTTTTAAAGACACTTTAGTTAAGCCCCATAATCTCTCCTGCAGGCTTGGTTGGTACTGTTAGCTTCTGAAGATGAGGGACCCAATGTGCAGAAAGATGAATTAACTTGCCCACAGCCACACAATATATCAGTCACAGAGCTGCAAACAGAGTCCAAGAAGCCCAGCTCCCAATCTTAAGCGTTAACCACTAGACCATGATCTGTACAATATCAGAAAGAGCAGGAGGGACCAAGAGGCAGCTACATAACATGAGGAATTAATTCCGCTGGAGGGATATGGGAGAGGCAGAGGCAGAGGCAGAGGAGCAAAGTCCTAGTCAGCACAGGCTCTGCGATGATTGCTGCCTTACTGTCCAAGGGCAGCAGAGTATGTCTCCCATTCCTACATCTGCCCTGGATCTCATTGATCTTCTCTCTCTTTTCCAGTTTTCCTGTCTCCCCTTGTCTTCCCACAACCTCCCCAGATGTTTGTCTTTTCACATCTTTAAAAAAGGAAACTTGTCTTTTATCCAGTTACTTCTTCCTGTAACTCAGAATTTTGGGGAAGAGCCCTAAAACGCCTGTGGCTATCCAGCTGCTTAGGGCAACACAGCTCACCTGGAAATATCACAGTCCCCAGGGAAGCCAAGCTCTTAAACATTGTGAATTTAAATCCCAGCATGAGTCCCCATTGAATTTATCAAGTAGTACAGTATAATAAAAGTGTACAGAATCTTGTACCTTTGTCAGCTGCTTTGTACAGAGAATTTGCATCAGAAATTCATTTCTTTTTAGATTTCTAGTCTAAAGAAATATAGCCAGTGTCATCAGTTTTTCCACTCTGCAGAAATCTCAGGAGGATTTTCAGAAGCTAGATATCACTGTGTATTTACAAGCTTCTGAAAATTCATGGGGAGCCATATGGCAAAGGGGAGAAACCTGTACAATTTGGCACCAGGAGAAGGATATATTTTACAGGCTTTTCAGGAGAAGTCTCCTAGATCCATTTCTAGGACTTGAAGCCAGACTGCCACTAAGCAAGCAAAATTTGAATGCTGGAGAGATGGCCAGTAAAAGTGAAAAATGGTTGCAAACTGTAAATGTGAATGACCAGACTTCTACAGCTTTCAGTGAACTCTGAACTTCAGATCAAAGGCACTACTGCCAGAACTAGTAAGCAGAAGGCTCAGAATGGGTCTCTATTCCATATTTTGAGCGAAAAATACTATGCTGAATCTACCAACCTTTTTTTCAAACAAAATTCTGATATAAAGCACTACGAAAACTTGCACAAATGGGAGTTTTCAAAGTCATAGGAAAAAAAGTCTTTTTTTTACAACAACCAGATTTTGTCAGAAAAAAAACCAACTTAATCTCATTACAAGTAATATTAATTATAGTTAATTAATTAATTATAGTAAACTATATTATAGCAGTGCATAGAACTCATAAACTTTTCTCCTCTAAACCAGGGCTATCAACAGCACTCAGAATGATAAGAGTTTGACAAAGTGCCATACTAATATATTTATTTGCCAAATTGATCCTACAGTGGTGAGTTTTGCAGGCCACCCCTCCAAGAACTGGTGATTCCATGGAGCGTGCATTCCTGGCTCATTGCATTCAGGGGGACTGTTACGGCAAATCAATCAGGTGGGCCAGCAATTACAGAGTTAACAGACAGTGGTGTCTCCAGTGACTTTAGGATGCTTAAGGGATGAGTTCCAGGACCGAATAGTTTTGATGGTGCTGTTTCTAATGGAGATATTGCAATGACGCCATTTATCAATGGTTTTTATTTCCCAGGAGGGTTGGTATAAACTGTATATGGCTACAAACTGCCCATACTCTACCGTACATATTCAGGTGGTCAGAGATCCTGCTGCCTGCTGAGTTAAATGGAGTCTTCAATAATAGGAAAGTGAAGTTTGGCCACCTGGTATTCATCAGTCCTCTTGCCATTTCACAAGTGTCCATTAGAAACTTAAATGCATGATCCCTGCATTTTGATTGTTAGAAAAATTAGCTGTTAACCATCAGGAAATTACCTGTTTCCCCAGCACAGTCACTCAGACCCATTACAGGCCCTGTTCTAAGTCCTCTTCTTATTGAACACAGTTTACAAGAGGTTCACCATAATCCCTTTAAAATTAGATTTTTGTTCTTTTTTTAAGCCATTCAGATTGTTACTCAAATAAAATCTTTTTGTCTGGTTGCAGAGAAATGAGAAGTCAACACCAGGGTTGGCAGTGTGGTCTCTAATACGTGGCCACTGGAGGGTTGGCTGGAAATCTGGGGGGCAAAATAGGTTTTCATCAGAAGCGGCTGATTTACAAAGAGCATTCCTCACACGGAGGATGGCATTGCTGGTAGCAGTCAGGAAGAGACAGAGAGAAGTTCAGGGGAGGACAGCCCCATAATCCCAACTGCGGCAAACCTTTAGTCCCTCTTTGACCTCCTTTGAACAGAGTGGGATGTGGTCCCTCTCCATACACCTGGGGCACATGGCTACTGCCCATGCTTCCAGCAGACTCTCCAGCCAAAGGTGTTAGATATCAAAGATATGTTTACTGGAAAAGTGAAAGAGATGGAGCCACGGCCCCGTGGTTAAGCAAGGATTTAAATCCACAGTAGGTGGGCACTTTGCCACCAGGCTTACTGAAAATGTTTGGCTTTTTTTCTCTGTAAGTGGGAGAGCAAGAGAGAAAAGGTAGACAAGGGTTTTGGAAAAAATATTTGTGTGGCCTACTTTCCCTTTCGCTGTGCAACAGCAAAGAACATTTTTAAAGGCCTGAAACCTTTTGGTTTCAGGAAATGCTCTCAGTTTTAAATGTCTGTTTCCTGCCTACTTCTCACCAGCAGCACCTTAGAAGATTGTTCCAGGCAGGTATTCAGTCCCTGGATTTCCCTGTGCAAAACTGCTTGCACCAGCTGCTCTGGGGAAACTGGAGACTGCAGCTGTGCAGTCCCATTATGGGACATACGACCCAAACATGGGTGCTTGTCTTCAGCCTTAAAAGAATACTCATTGATTGGTCTTAGACCCCTTCTCAAACACTGGGGAAAGCAAATGTAATGATTTCAGGAGGCTGAGACTGAGCTCTGCGTAGAGGCAGGAATTACATCTGGACAGTGTTTGTACGGTGGGAGGAATAGGGCAGCCAGAAAACATGGCCCCTTCAGGGGCGTCAGAAAGATATGACTGTGGTCCAAGACATGTGTAGACACAAAGCTCCAGTCCTCATACTTGTTCATAACCTCGAAGAGTGCGATGCCTGTGAGACTCTGTAGCAGAGGTGTTGTTTGCCTTTTGAAGCAAACACAGAAAAATCCAAAAATGGAAAGTGTCTGTTAGAGCAGAAGCTGGTTCTGCCACCCTCCTCTATCTAGTCATTGCCCTTCTGAAACTCATTTGCTATGAATTACTCCAGAAAAAATCATCCCAGAGGCAGGCCAGCAGAAGCCAGCGTGGAAAAAAATTAGCTTAATTTCAAACTATAATTAGAGGATGCTGAAGGCAACACTTCAACAGTCAGATGTATCAAGCACTGGAAAGTCTCTCAGAAGCAGTGGAAAGAATATTGCTTCAATCACAGCGACAAAGCACTAAGAAATGCACACTAGGCAGAAATTTTGCTTTAGCTAGTGCTGGTTATCAAAAGACAGGAAGCCTGTTCTCACGCCAGCGAAAGCAGGCAGCCTGTGGCAGGGGGAAACCTGTTTCCCACAGAAAGCCAGGCCTCCATTTAGGCTCAGGTACTGCAAGAGGAGATAAGGACTCACCCCAGTATTTCAGGGAGATCTATGGGTGATAACAGCATGATGCTTGGCTACCCCGACACTCAGCACCCACTGGCTGCTCAGCCCATGCTCTCCACAGACTGCCTTACACAAGTCTGTCCTCCCATTTTCAGCTGTACTTACTTTTTTTTTTTTTTTTTCCCCAAGTAAATTTAATCAGGAGTTTGCTCTCATCCCTAACTCACTTCATGTGAAGTTAATTTCCAGCTCCGACAGTTATTTTTAAGGAGAGAATTTTTTTTAAATGTAGTGGGGTTTGAGGATGAAGAAAGGAGGAGGGAAAATTCAGTTAATGTCCTTCCACTGTTTCCATATTTCTCAGGTGTATGAGCAAGGCCATTTCAGGCATTAAAGAAGTTGTTTAGATTTGGACTGTACCTTGCCTGTCAGATCAT
The DNA here is from genome assembly GCA_013400535.1 of Scopus umbretta. Lineage (NCBI taxonomy): Eukaryota > Metazoa > Chordata > Aves > Pelecaniformes > Scopidae > Scopus > Scopus umbretta. Next base: position 49,160 of record VZTL01022130.1, read on the forward strand.
GTAATGAGGCTCTTGGATTTTTGGACGTTATCCAGTAGGAAGGATGGTTCCTGCACTCCATTGGTCCTGAACAATGCCCACAGGAGACCTCAACTGCAGGGATAGTTTCGTAGCATTGCCATGGCTAACACGCACGGGAAGGTGTTACAGCCTGAAGTTGTTAGTAGGTATTTAAGAAAACACAGAAATAAGGAGGTATGGACTCAGGTTTTGCATCTAAAAAATAGAAAAGAACTGTGGAAAATGAATGGCTCTTATGGAAAATGAGCTTTTCCCCCTTAGTCTCTGGGCAAGGTTGCCCTTCAAGGGTTTTGGGGTGGGTTTTTTTTGTTTTTTAAGATCAAAAAGCATGGCTACTCTTAATGTCCCTGTTCAAGGGGAAGGAAGAGGAAGAGTCAGTAAGGACAAAATGCTTTAAAATAAAAATACATAGTTTAATTTTTTTTATTTCTTTTGGAAGGTCTCTCAGTTTTAAAAAATTAGTCAAATCAAATAAAGTAGTTTTAAAACAAAGCTATTATATTCTGATTTGAATCAAAGTTCTAGTTGCAATTTGCAACAAAATAAAAGTTACTCATTTTGTAGTCTTTCTCTTTTTTTTAAAGAAACAAAAAAAAAATTAACTGTTTTACATTTTTTTACATGTTTTTACATTTACAAAAATGTTTTTTGTAAATGTTCTTGAAGAATAACATTAATTTGCATCCAGTTAACTAGCTGACCAAGGGCATGAATTCCTAATGAATATTTTATGTGATCACCAATTTAACCATCTCTTCTTTGGCAGAGACAAACTTCTCTGGGTATGGTCCAGGAGACAGGAGTCAGAGAATGACCTATTTCCATTGCATTTGCTTAATTAATTCTGAGCAGTTTTCTGATGTGTTTTCCATTCATCAACATATCTGAATCTTTTCCCTAACACAAAATCAAAAATGAAAATGTGATGAAAGCCAAACAGATAAATCACATTAATGCAACACGCCTCAATATTTTGGTGGCCATTCCTAGAAAATCTGTGTAACTCCCCATTACTCTATACTTTATATAATATAGTCTAATATGTGGGTTGTGTATATTTTTTCTACCTTCCTATCTTTCAGAAAGAAGTTCAGTGCTCCCTGATGATCTAAACCTCACTCCTTGAAAAAAAACATAGTTGTTTGCTGACAGTTTCAAAACCATGGCTCTTTCCAGCACCACTTGCTAGTGGCAAGGAGACCAGGTGCAACTTCCCAGCATCTCTCTGTCAGCAGGCAGCAAGATGAGATTCTTCTCAGACATCTTCTCACGTTTTTTTCAGGTTTTCTGAATGAGTTATCAATTCAGTAGGACAGATAAAAATTCACAAAAAAACACATTTGGTGTGACTCAATCATGCAGATGAGGCTCATTTTGTGCATTTCTACTTCTGGACTTTAAAACTGTAAATTCTTTTCTCCCGTTCTTTGCGTTTTGTTTTCAGGCTGTAAATACTCTTGGGAAACATGAGATTGCCTTTCTCTCCATGTCTGGAGTTCTTTTAGCTAGAGGTCTGGCTGGAGCTCTCTGAGCTGAGCTGGCTTTACATCTATTTGCAAGCTGATCCCACAAACATTTCTACCCTCCAGTAGCAGAGGGCTATTAGCAAGGACAGATTTGGAGGGGGAAGGACAGTGCATTCCCCAGTAGTGGTACTTATAGCACAAAACATCCTGATGGTGTGATGTGACAGCAATTGGCGCAGCAATGCAGTCTTCCCAACCCTCTCTACATTAGCAGAGGTCTTCCCAGCCCTCTTTGTAGCTTCTGTAGCTTCTGTTCCTTTTCACTCTCTTTCCCTAGTGCTGCCTCTGCTGAATTTTTCCCTGGTGCCTAGTTGACTTGTTCCTTAAGGCATGTCACGTCATAATGATCCTAGTTATTGCTACTGCAAATTTTTAATAAAGTCATCAACACCACCAGCAATCACCATTTTTTACCCTTCTAACTCTCACTAACTTGCCTTTCTGCTTGGTTACTCCAGCAGTTCTGTCCTTAGTTTTCCTAAGATAGGAAAGTTTATCCTTAGATAAGGAGTCTGTCACAGACCACTGGCACCTGCAGACCACTGGCACCTGCAAACCACCAGCACCTTCCTGCTGTGATCTGCAGTTGGGAGAGTAACCTGGGTCATGGCAGAAGTCCCCTGTACTTTGACATGAGACTTTTCCAGGCAAATCCTGAGCAGAGATCTTTGCTCCTGCTGGTGAATTCTCTAAGCTTAGAGACCAACTTATCCAAATGAAGTACTCTCCTTGCAAGACTTACCCTGGCACTCAGTAATTTCCGGTGTGTTTTCTTCTGCTTAGAAATCTGTTTGTTGGGGAGTGCTGACCACCTAGTTCCCACAACTAGAGCTGCCTGAACAGTGTTTTCCCTTCACGTGTCTTCCTATTGTAGAAAGCTTTGGAGGCTTTGCCACTACTTTAAGATATTCTTGGCAATGTGTGGAAATGAAGGGGAGAGCAATGAAAATGCAGAGGCTGGACCTGCAGTATGGGAGGTGGCTTAGCAGCATAACTGCAGTACTGTTATCAGTGTCAGTTCTCCCCTTGGACACTTCTGCAGGGCTTTGTCCTTGGTGACATGAAACACTTTACAAACAATGGTAAATTAACCTTCACAGCCTTGGTCCAAGCTGGGCAAGATTTGTCCCCACAGTACATTTGGAAAAACTGAGACATCCAGCAACAAAATCCAGCATCTTTTATCCAGCATCCAACAAACATCCAGCAACTTTGCCGAGCAATCCTGTGGTAAATTAAAAGGGAAAAAAAAAAAAGAAAACCTTCACTCTCAACCTCATGATCCAGCCATGAGCTATTATCTTCCATTGCTCAAGGAAAATAAAGGCATTATCCCGGATGACATCTCTTCTGGTCTCCAAACTTTGTTTCACTGTCCTCTTTGCCTCCTAAGCCTCAGCAAAGCCAAAGATTCCCAATGGACATTTTGAGAAAGTATGGCGGGGGGGGGGGG